>JAURVB010013408.1:0-24866 GCA_033002965.1 Piper betle | reverse complement strand
TAGATCCGGCCGGTGAAGGCGGCGATGCCCTCCGCTCCGGTCGGGGAAGGCCGCTAGGGGGTCGAAGACGTTGAGGCGACTACTCGATCGAGGCGGCGACGGTCGCCAGCGGCGGAATCGGTGACACGACCGAAATGTGCCGCGACGCTAGGCGAGACGATTCCGGCGTCTCGGCGGCCTGACAGCGGTCGGGGCTGGTCGGGGTGGCACGGCGATGCCGTGGCGGGGCTAGGCAGGGTCAATCGGCGATTGGGCGGCAGCGGCAGCGGCGGCGGCGGTGACACGCAGTGGCAGCGTCGGGGTTTGGTTTGTGGAAGAAAAGAAAGGCGCGGGGTGTGTGATGGCAAGGTCGTAAATATTACTTGACTCGTCTCCGACTCGAGTCAAAATAATATTTAAGTCATAAAAAAATTCCAAAAAATTTGGGAAAAATCCCATAAAATCAAACAACACCAAAAATCATAATGATATGCTCTAGAACTATCAACCCACCCAAAATGCCCGTAACGCGTCCTAATGCAGTAAACGGCCTAAAACTAATTTTACGATCTACTATATATAAAAATAAAAAAAAGTCACTGGCATACTCTCATATATTCTGATAACTCATTCTGTTCTGCTGTGTTCATGACGTTATCATCATATACTTGGGTACATGCTTATGACCCTCCATACACGTGTCCTGAAACGGACTCAACTCGAAAAATAACGGTCGACCAGACCGGTTCTGAATATAAAACCCTAACTCGAATCGTGGGTTTTACACTTCTCCTCCCCTTAATGTCATTTCCAATAAAGGATTTAGAGAGGGAGAGAGAGACATTGGCCTCTCTCTCTCTCTCTCTAGATTTGTATAAAGGTCGACATACCCCTCTATTAGGGGTAAATCATAATTATGTGTTTATTCCTTAGTTAATATTCAATTTTAACCCAAAATAATTTTACTTAATTAAATTAATAATTAAATAAAATTTGACCCGACCTAAAATCTCACACTAGATGGCTTTAATGGTGAATTCTTTGAATCATGTTGGCCAATTATCTCTTTTGTTATGCTCAGGCTCATACATCTCTTTTTCCATAATCAATTAGACTTGAGTCTAATAAGCCGAGCCCTCATTATCCCTATTCCAAATGTTATTGATGCACAAGAAGTGAATGAGTTACGGCCAATTGGTTTTTGCAATGAAGTCATAGCCTAAACCTTAGTTTCGAGGTTAAAGAAGGTGATTGGGAAGCGAATATGGGCTAAGCAAAATGCTTTTAACATGGTAGACAGATCATTGATAATATGGCCATTGCTTCTGAATATCTTAAAACAATAATTAGTAAGAAGGGGAAAACAAATGGTGTACAATGAAGTTAGACATTACTAAGGCTTTTGATAGAGTTGAATGATCATATCTTATTAATATTATGAAGCTTGAAATGGTATAATCTCATCCTTGGCTGCATTTCTTCAACTACCCTTGCTGTGGTTATCAATGGAATTCCTTTCGGTAGCCACAAGCCCTTTCGATGCCTTAGACAAGGAGATCCTCTTTCACCTTACCTATTCATTCTTGCAGTTGAGGGTCTTTATAGACAGTCTTTCTAGACTTCTTAAATGGACGATGATAGATCGAGGTATTAGGGGCATTAAAGCTGTTAAAAATGCTCCCTCCATCACTCACCTTCTGTTCTGCAGATGGTTTAACTTCTTTTCTCAAAAGCCGAGGTTAACGGCATTAGCATGCTCTTAGAGATTCTCAAAACATATGAATCTGTCTCAGGCCAAAAAGCAAATATGTAGAAATCAAGCTAGTTCCTACCGAGACACATATCACAGGAGGGAAAAAATACAATTACATTTATTCTCAAAATGTCATGCCCTATATTGAGGAACGAATAAGTCTTGCCAGTTGAAAAAGTTCTTAGATAAGGTTACAAGGAAAAATAATAGTTGGGATCGCTCGAATCTTTCATAGGCTGGTAGAACTTGTATCATTCAATCAAATACCATCACTATATCGAATTACCTTATGAGTGATTTTAAAATTCCTAAGAAGATTATGAGTTAGATTGAATCATCTCAAGCTCAATTTTGGTGGGGCAAGAAGACTAACAAGTTTTGCAGGCGTATACCTTGGTGGTCTGGGCATTAGAAACTTAACTAAAATGAACGAAGCATTACTCTAGAAACTAGCTCGGCGTATATATTCTGGTCCTGATAGCCTTCTTGTAAAAGCTTTCAATGCAAAATACGAAAAAGATAGAGGCTGGCGGCATTGCAAATCTACATTGGCTGATTCACATGTTTGGAAAGGATCTAAATCGGGGCTTGACACTCTCAAGGATAAGGTGTGTCGGGCTATTGGATCTGGTTCCTCTGTTCGCTTGGGCTTAGATCCGTGGGTTCCTAGCTCTCACATAGCATGACTCAACGGATCAATCTTCAGTACACAACCAAGATTAACTCTACAATTTCCTCTCTAAAATGGCATGCACAACTGATTAATTTGACGTTCCACCCCTTTGATGCGCAGAAGATTTTGTCTCTTCCACCTCCCTATCGTGATCGTCAAGATAAATTTCTTTATTGTTTGGATCACACTGGAAATTAAATTTCAATGAAGGTTTTTTAAGTGGCTAAATAATGAGCCAGGTGGTAATATTAATCCAAAGATCAAATGGTAGAAACTCAAATTTCCCCCGCAACATTTGTTACTTGAATGGAAAATTGCCAACAATGTTTTGCCCGTAAGCTGGGACAACTTATTCAAGAGAAAAATTAATGTGGGACCTCTTGCGTGTTATATAATTCAAGTCTTGAATCCATTCAGCTACTCTTCCTTTCCTGTCTCGTGGCTAGAGCAATACACTTTACTTAGCGAGCTATTAAAACAACTTTACTTAATACTAATAATGGTGCTTATTTTATCTGCAAATGTATTTTGTTGGCAAAAATTAATGATGAGGGTAAAATAATCATCTAGCAACTCACTAACGCTGATGAGAACTTGAGGGAAAGAAACGGAATTCTTCATGACTATGTGCATGAAGTCAAGTTGGAAAATCTTATCAACTCGATACAACACCGAGCTCATACATATGTGCGATATTTAGAAAGGCAGCATAATCTTTCATCACAAATTATATCTTCTGGAGATCACAATCATAATCACACTTTGCTTACCTGCAAATATTATATTTATATTGATGGTAGTTTTATTGCCTCTCATGTTAATGCTGGATGGGGATATGTTACATATGATGCTCGCCGTTGCATTTATCTTTCAAATTGTGGTTCAATTCCAGGCTGCAACGACGCTCAAGAAGCAGAACTAAGGACACTACTAAATGCTCTGTTATACGTTAAGTGAGTTGGATTCTCTAATGTTTTGTACGTGTCTAATTGTAAAACGTAGTTATGTATTTATATGCTGCTTCACATTGTACAACTTGGCACAATATTTCTCTTTCTTTACATTGTAGAGAAATATCTTGTAACTTAGTGCCAGACGGCTAGGCAGGCATCTTAATTTTGTCGCTCACGAACTTGCTTCATATATACGGGCGATCGCGTATTTTGTAAACCCAGTTATTGCGTTTTTATTTCATATATATATATATATATATATATATATATATATATATATATATATATATTATATGATAGAGTGTAAACTTTTTTTACATGTGTACTTTGTGTATTTACATCATGAACATTAATATTTTATCTAATGGTCAATATTGAGCAGTTACGGATATCTAGGTGGAAATGCTAACAAATCTGATCCATTAGACTAAATATTAACAATCACGGTTCACAAATAATAAAAAGGTTCACACTTTATCATTCTTTATCATTTCCAAACATGCTACTAAGCATTTTATGTTTAGCTTGCACTTATACTCATTAATTTTGTGCTCGAAAAAATACTCAACTCGAAATGGATAATTCGTTGAACAACAAATAGAGCTTGAGTTAAAGAGTGTTCGGCTCGGCTTAACTCGAAACTTGAGCTCGATATGTTCAAACTCAAAAAATACTTGGCTCAACTCGGTCGTCAATATTATTAAGGTCACATTAAATTTATATAGTATTAGAAAAAAATATTAATTCTATATAAATCGAGCATGAGAAAAGTACAAAGATTTATTCAACTCGAGCTTGATTCGAAAACATAGCGAGCCAAATATGAACAAAGCCCAAACACTATGAATTTTAGACGAGCTCGGCTCGACTTATAATACATCAAAGTTTGTCAAGTACTCAAACATATTTACTAAAAATCACGTCGAATTCAAAAACATCCCTATTCGGCTCGGCTCGACTCATTTACACCCCTAATATATATATATATATATATATATATATATATATATATATATATATATAATGTTTCTAATTGATAGTTGGTTGTGTGTTTCTTAAGGTAGCTAGTCGTGGCGTTTGTGACGTACCTTTATTTCATAAATAATATTACCATTGATTTAAGAAAGGACTATTTAAATACAAGAAAAATTCAAATTTACTAATATTTGTCTCAGCTTTTTGCGTAAAATAATTGTTTTGTCCGGGTAGTAAATAAACATCGTACATGGTTCAAAATACTTATTCTAGTGTTACGTGAAAAAATGCCTTTTTTAACATTTTAGCAGGCCCCATACTATGTATGAGATAAATATTTGTGAATCTTCCTATTAAATAAATGAACTTAATTCTATGCAGCATGTAATGTGCACTTAATATATAAAACCAAAGACTTTTAATTTAGCATTACTGTAAAACCCTAGCTATGGGTTATGGTTTAATCTACTTGTAGTTTTATTTGGTTCAGGTCGGCCTCAAGTCGGTTCGAGTGAGTTTAAGTCAAACTAGATTTCATTATAGGGCCCAGATGGCCATATGAGCATATTATTGAGGCTAAGTATACCCGACATGCAGGTGATAACTTCAATTAGACTACACCATAACATGAGTTATTAGTGTATACACGATGTATATAAATTTTTCTTACATGTTAACCAGGGTTTTATGACTAGATATAGGTCGTTGCAACGTTTAGTATCCTTTTAGAATTTTCAGGGTATCTCATTTACATATATCTTAGGGATTTCAGACTAGATTGCCCTGTGGGCCCAATTTGATTTGATTTGTAAATTTTCACGTGATTGAGTTCAGGGCTTTGAGGCTCATTTAACATTCTTGTCTCGATTCAATTTTAGGCTTCAAATCAGTTTCGATTTTGGATGGTCTCGATCCAAAATTTTCGTCTATATATATATATATATATTGCATATACCCTAGGTGGGGCCCATGAGTTGCAAGATGGTTTAGATCGCACCATGTTGCAAGATCGGGACCGTTCAATAAAAATTAAAACTAAAAGCTTGGTTTTTTTCTATTATTTTGCACTGTTGCACCCTAGCGCACCGTCACTTTGGGCCACTGCCATCGAGTCTCTTGTTTGCCTTCGTCCACCGAACATGTACGATCGTGAGGACCTTGCGGCTAGCCATCTTTCATACTAGTCACCACCACCAATGCTAGTCTTTCAAGCCATTTCTAGCCCCAGTGAACCTCCTTCAATGAGACCAACCACCCAGATAGCTTTCCCTTGCTGAGATCTTTCATTTGAAACCGACCCCGACCACCACCGTGCCCGCGATTGCCGCTGGCTATGTTGTCACTTCTGACGGTGAGTCCCCCACTTTCCGGCTATTTTTTGGCCAGTCGGTGGTCGAACTTTGCCAATCGTCACCACCACCATATTCCTCGTGGCCTCAACTGTTGATCCGGACCGACGGCAACCCCAACCTCGCCGCCGTTGGCGATTTTCAACAACGGGCACCGCTAGCCCATCTGCCCACGTTCGTGTTCGCCTGCCTGACCCTGTTTACAAGCCTATACCCAAGTCCGCTAGGCCATGCTCATGTATGCCCAGCTGACTCAGCCCACTAATTTAGTTAACCCTAACCGAGTTGGTTCAGCCCATTTCACTCAGACTAGTTCATCCCAATTGACTCGTTTCACCGCTTCGCCAATTTTCTGTCGCTTCTTGACCGATTTTGGTAATTTAAGAACCCCTATATTAGTTTAGATACATATTAACATGATTTAATATGTTTGGATGTTATGATTATTTTTCTCTATTTATTATTTATTTTATTTATTGATTGATTATTTATTTATTGATTATTATTCTCTTCTTGTTATTTATATATTTATTGATTATGATGCTTACTAATGGGATTATTTATTAATATTAATGATATATTTACTTATTAATATAAATCTTATTAATGTTTACTAAATTATATATATATATATATATATATATATATAAATTTAGTAAACATTAATAAGATTAATATTATGTGTTTGTAGGGGTGGGCATCAGTTGGATGGAAGTCAGATAAGCTGTTGTCCGAGTCTGTCTGAAATTTCGTAGAACAAAACTTGTCTGACTGACTCATTGTCTAAATTGTCCATCGGGCCCATGCAATATTCGTGGACAGTCTGAAATCACAATGTTACCCTAGCGAGTACTATTCACAGAGAGGCAATTGCCTCTACCGTCGCTGGCTGCGACTACCCTCCTCTGCCTTGCGCACTCCCGATACCTCGCCTCCGCGACCACCTGCGGATCCCTCCGTCACCTCGCGGGTCACCTGCGGACCCTCCACCGCCCTACGTGCCACGTAACCCCGCCACCACCACCTGCCTCTGCCATCCTGCACGTCACCTGCAGACCCTCCACCGCCGCCTGCAAACCCCCTCTACTGCCCTGCGCATTGCCTAAAGACCCCCTCTACCGCCCTACGCGCCACATAACCCCTCCACTGCCGCCTGCCTTCGCCACCCTCTGCAACCCGCGTAACCCCTCTGCCGCCCTATGCGTCACCTACGGACCCTCCACCACCCTGCGCATCACCTGCAGACCCTTCGACGCCTTGTGCACCACGTGACCCCTATGCTGCCTCTGTCACCCTCTGCCTCATGTATCTTCTTTTTCTTGGATTATAAACTTTACCTATAAATTCTCAATTAAATAAAGGTTTAAATTTTTAATTTTATATCTACTCATTTTAAGATTAATACTTATTATATTATTAGGTTAATAATTATTAAGTTAGTGATTATTTATAGTTGGATGATAAGGTAAAAAGAGCTTGTACTAATGAAATTGTGCAGTATTTGAGCTATAGGAATTTGTTCAATTGTTTGGTAAAGGAAGCTTGCATTGTGGAGGGAATAGGTACTATCAATCAATAACATTTGTTGGTACCACTTTTATAAATGAAGTTGATTTACACTAGTTATGACATTTTATGTTTATAATTTGATTTTTTTTCAAAGATGGATCATGCAAGTTCATTACTAAATGTAAATGAACAAAGTGGAGGTGGAAAATATTTATAAAATATTTTTACAAGTAATTAACTTTTTTATATTTTTTCATATAGGTGGGCTACATTGGATAAAGAATCAACTATTAGAATATTTTATCTTTAAAGTAAATGTAATATTGAACTATATTTTGATGTCAATGATTACTTCAAAGTTTTTGTACATTGATTATCTTTTGTTTGACTTAAAAATGTATAGAAAATAAATTTTAAAAATTTAGTAAACTATGTACTAATTGAGAGCATTCTAACTAAATTGTAAGTGGTTTGATATGATTATTAATGTGAATGTATTGTTCTAAATTCCTAAATATAAGAGTGACTTTTATCATTTTTCTATGTATATTATTTTTTGTTATTTTAGATATTAAATATCAATTTCATATATAAACTTAATTAATTTTATTGTATATTATGTTTTGAAATTTTCATAAAATATAATATTAGCCTTACAAATGTTGAAAGCATTATGTTATTGATATAAAATATCGTACACTCGGTCAGTTGTTCGGTCGGACAAAGAAATGTTCACGTTTGGTTTGTTTTAATTTAGTCGAATTCGGTCAGTCAAATTCAATTAGACATGCTTCGGACTTCGGTCGGACTCAGTAATTCGGATGTCCACACCCACCCATATGTGTTTGTCGTGTGTATGTTATTATTTATTTACGTTTAATTATGTATTCTTGTATTAAATAGTTATACTATTATTATTATGATTAATTAATATTAAATATTTATTAATTTATTTACCAAATTATTTTATATTTATTTATTTATTTATTTATATGGTTACTAACACGAGTATATGTTGATATTTACTTGTGTTAGCCGTGTATTTATATAGTATAATTATATCATTATTTTATGATTAGAGTATTATTTATTTTCATGTATTATCTATTTATATATGAGTGTATTTATTTATTATTTTTTATTAGTCATTTTTCATATTATGTCTTGATTTGTGTGTTGGATGTTTAGTTGTACTTTTGTTTAGTACAATTTTCTTTATTGTGATGTTATTGATGATGTGAGCACACACCACGAGCATGCACTATATAGAGATATCAGTATTTTACTTAGTAGTGGGTTTCGATGTAGGTCTTTGAGTCTGAAATTGCCATAGATGAGATGTCACGCTTGGTGCATGGACTATATATCTGTTAAGACTCTTCTCATCTTTATCACTACACTCTATTGTGGATTTGATTTTTAGATCGCATGATGTGTTAAGTTGTTTTATCGAGCAATTTAGACATATTTTACTTCCGAGATTAATAACCCCTTGAGGATGAAATCTTGCGAGCCGTTTTCAAACTACGATCCACCCCAAGTTGCCTTCGAGCCTATTATATAAATCTCTTCTCAGACCTATATATATTTTTATATAATTTTAGTGAGATGAGAGATGGTGAAATTGACTCGCACATAACATGTGAGGATGCACATGCCAGTTATAGCGGGTTCGGGATTAGTGAGAGGATTGTTTCATTCCCGAGGGTTCCTGACAACTCTGCGTTTAGAGTTTCCTCACACCTGGAGAAACGTGGACGTTTATGGTACTATCTAGTATAGTACGCGTTCAAATATGTGGTATAAAAGGGTATTGAAGATGAGTGCATGAGAGTACTCGGCCTTCATCCTTAGGGCTAAGAAATATATGGAGAAAAGGAGAGCGCTTAAAATATACTGGTAGTCCCAAGAGATAAAAAAAGAAAATATCAAGAGAGGCATCAACAAACTAATCAATTCAAGATGTTACCGGGTCTACAACTCCTTCGTAGATGCCTTTTGAAAGTTTACATGGAAAATATGTATATTATTTTTTTCTCTCGTGGAATATCATATTCTACTTGTCCAGTTTGTACTAAATATTTTTTGGACTAGCAATACTCGTTATTAACGTTTTTTATGTTGTATACGTTGGTTTTGGACAGATAAACGTTTCACACATTAAAGAACAACGCAATTATTTTCTTTTATATTTTTATTTATATTTGATGTATTTTTACGAATATTTAATAATGTCTTCTATTCTTGAAATGCCAAATTGGTTGCTTTGATATCTGTTTTATTGATCGAGTCTTACAAATTAACAACTTTAGACATAACTCGACTCGATCATAACATTTATAATTCGGTTCTTATGTGAACCAAAACCGGGGTGTTACAATTACTATATGTCCTCTAACTATTTTTATGATAGTATCTT
This sequence comes from Piper betle, assembly GCA_033002965.1. Classification (NCBI taxonomy): domain Eukaryota; kingdom Viridiplantae; phylum Streptophyta; class Magnoliopsida; order Piperales; family Piperaceae; genus Piper; species Piper betle. The sequence continues at coordinate 15,256 of JAURVB010013408.1, read as the reverse complement.
TAATTTCTTATTCATAAAGTAACTTAAATTATTATTTAATCCTTTTATTATTACAAATAAAAATAAAAAATCTAAATCATCTAATTCTTGTCTTTATTTTAAGTCTAACGAGTCTTAAGGTGAATGAATTTCTTAAATTAGTAATTGATGAATATCATCTAATTAATAAATAATAATACATTAAGATTTTTAATAACTAAAATAATAGATAACTATAAAAAATAATACTATGCATTAAAAATCAAGTATTATAAATTTAAATATTTTAGAAAAATTCTAATAAAGTTTATTATATTCTAAATCATTTTCAATTACTAAAAAATTAATTTGCTTAATAATAGTGAAATGTAAGGTTGATAAATAAGAGAAAATCCTATAATATCATTTTAAAAATCAAATCTTTGCCGCAAGCCAAGGATGGCTGAGATCTGGCCACCTTGACCTTGGGCGGCCAGGGCAGCAGGACAAGTAGCAGTCAGCCACCACTCCTTTAGTTTTTTTAAAAAATATTAAAACAATGGTATTTTAGATAATTTGTATTTTTTTCTTTTTTTATATAATTATGTGGAATTTTTCCACCGGCTCGTAATATTAAAATTTTTTTCTATTTTTAGTTTTTTTGGGTAAAAAGCTGGATTTAAAATGTAGGTGACAGAAACAAAAAGTGACTTTGAAAGTCTTTATACGAGGTGAACAGAAAGACAAAACTACCCTTGAAACCGAGGGCGAAGCCGAGCCGCGAGCCCATCAGCCGACTACGGTCAACCTCCTCCATCTTCCCCGTCCCGGTGGTAGTACCAGGCCTCTCTCGCCTTCCAACTACCCTCAGAAAACCCCTAAACCCCTCGCCGCTCACCCGCGATCGAACCTCGCCCGCACCAGCCATGGCGATCGTCTACGCCGTCGTCGCGAGGGGGACCGTGGTTCTCGCCGAGTTCAGCGCCGTGTCCGGCAACTCCGGCGCCATCGCCCGGCGGATCCTGGAGAAGCTTCCCCCGACGCCGACTCCCGGCTGTGCTACTCCCAAGACCGCTACGTCTTCCACATAGTCGTCGCAGACGGGATCGCCTTCCTCTGCATGGCCAACGACACCTTCGGAAGTATATTTTTTTATCTCTATCTACCACCCCCCTTTGATTAGTTTTTTTAAAAAAAATATTTGGTGGGTTTTTTTTAATTCGATTGTTTTGTTGGTTCAATTGCGCCGAAATAACGATCATGGTAATGAGAGACTAATTATTTTTTTGCTCTTTTTATTGATCGATTACATTTTGCTGAGTTTGAATGAGTATGTTTATATATCAAATTTACTGCTATGTGTTTGGATTTTTGTTTGCTAGTTTACTTTATTATTTAATTAGGTATTTGTTTTTTAATAATAAGGAAATCATTCAGTAATCAGTTTGATGTCAGGATATAATTCAGTTTTCCTAGGGCATACTTTAGCCTATAATTGCACCAGAAGATTAGTTGAGGATGGAGAAGGGAGTCTAGCGATTTTTGTTTGCTTTTTTCTCTCTTTTTGGTCAATTACATTTATGAAGTTGTACTAGTAAATTGTTATGTCAATTCATTGCTACTGTTTTTTTTTTAATGATTGCAATTTTGTTGAATTAATAAGGTGACACTTTTTTATGAAAATAAGCCATTCAGTAAGACTTTACGATGTATTCAGTTTGTATCTTGTTCATCTAGTCTTCACTTGTTGCCATTTTCCTAATTAATTTACACTATAGGTTAGCAAGCTCAATTCACACTTCACAAACTTGGAAAGAGATGGATGTCATTTTGACACCCTTTTCAGTATTTACATTTTCTAACACAAATAACAAAATAGATGAGTCAATTTCTTTGGTATCATTATTTTTTCATGTTTCCCAGTTTTCTTCGATTGACTGTATTTTTTAGAAAATCATATAGTTTTGACCATGGACGATTCTAGGATATGGTTGCCAATGTAGAATCATTTTTTTTTAAAAAAAGTTTGCATTGCTCACCCTCTATATAGATGTTTCGTAATCTCTGACTGTGGGTGCGATTTATTTATCAGGGCGAATTCCTTTTGCCTATTTGGAGGACATACACATGAGATTCATGAAGAATTATGGGAGAGTTGCTCGCTTGGCTCCGGCATATGCAATGAATGATGAATTTTCTAGAGTATTACACCAGCAGATGGAATATTTCTCAAGTAATCCTAGTGTGGATACTCTCAACCGCGTACGGAATGAAGTTAGTGAGGCAAGTATTGGTTTGTATTTGATGTTACTGGAGTTTTCTCCTACTTTTTGCCTTATAATTATGTGAAAGGAGTGACATATTTCTATTACAATATTGAGCACTAAAAAATATAGACAATAGTCCGTTCTTATTTGCTAATTGTGTGTTTATGTTCTTTTTGAATGGGAATATATCAGGGACCAAATCTAAACCATTATTGGGCTAACAAATATTGATAGGGTGCATTTGCAAAAAATTCGTGTCACACAAATGCTTTCAGATGGCAATAGGCTTGATGTTCGAATGTAGATTTGCTGCTAAAATATTGGTTTTAGTAATTTTGTTTCCCTGATTTTTAATATCAATGATGCGAATGTCAGGTGCGCTCTATTATGGTTGATAATATTGAAAAAATACTTGAGAGAGGCGACCGTATTGAGCTTCTTGTGGATAAAACTGCTACAATGCAAGATAACACTTTTCGCTTTAGGAAACAGTCGAAGCGATTGTCTCGAGCTCTTTGGATGAAAAACTTCAAACTTCTGTAAGCATGAGAGCTTATCTTTGCTTTGTTCATCATGCTTTTATTTCCAAATTTGGAATCTATTGGTTTAGTGGCTTGTCTTATAATATTTCTTCATCCTACAAATACAGGGCTACCTTAACTTGTGTGATAGTGTTGTTGCTGTACATAATAATTGCTGCTTGCTGTGGTGGACTTACTCTTCCTTCATGCCGATCTTGATATCTTCCAGCTGCTTAAGATCTCGTATGTGTGGACTTCAAGTTATTTCCAACTCGCCAACCAGAGATCTGGTATGTGGCCTTCTAAGTTGCATGCTACCAGTTCTGTGTGATGACTTTTGTCCAATTTATGCATCAGTTATTACACAATGGACAGAGGAGTTTATCATTCTCTTTGTGAAGTTCGTCTGTTCCGTCTGTGTTTGTAGAAGTGTGTTCTTTAATGAAATTTCTTGCCAGCTGTCTATTGCGTCGCCTACATCTGGGAGAGCGAGTTCTTACATTTGACCACCTGCTTAAGACAACCCAGAAATGTAATGTACAGTACGTGTCTGTTAAACTTCTGTTGAGCGATATTTATGATGCTTTGTGACATACGTCGGAGTTCTTACTTAGTTTTGATGTCTAAATTTTGTTCACATATTAAGTACCAATGAATTCAGTTTCTTTGTGCGGAAGGGGGTATTACTGTTGACCATATTATCTTTACTGCATGAAGGGGTTACTTTTGTTTGATGAATAGATGATTTTGAATCGTACATTCTCCTAACCAACATTATTAATATTTAGTTTTTATTAGGCTGCTTTAGTGAAGATTGTCAATATCTTTATCGAGGTCGTTGGTGGGTTTTCTAATACAGATTTGATGGCCATAGATTTGTACTGTGACAGAGATAGATATGAAGACATTACATTCCGTTTGTAAGTTTTTTCGTGTCCGATCCACATGTTTTTTATGGGAACACCTCATGACATACCAGCAACCAGTTACATCAGTTTTTTATGGGAACACCTCGTGACTCTGATCAGTGAGATCTACAGCATGTGGAAGTTTTGGAGTAGGACAACGGAGGAGTGAATTTCTTGCAGAGTAAGAAGCGGTGATGAGATGTTTTAAGTCTGTATGCACATATAATGTTATCGACCAGATGATTTAGTTTTATGGATTTGCGTGTTCATCTGGACTTCCTCGAGGAAAGACACAGTGCCAGGCATAATTTTTTGCTTTGTGTTTTTTTCATTAGTTGGTCAAAAAGTTTTGTAACGTCCGTAATGCGCCTGCCACTTTCTTTTAGAAAAAGGTCAACTTCCAGAGAACACCTGCTAAACAAACAAAGAAAGCATCCCTCCCTGACCAGGCCCCCTTTGATTCCCAAACACCTACCAATACTTACAATCCAAGAGCAAAGCATCTTCTCCATTGATACCATCAACTAGACCTCCAATGGCGAGTGTTCACCTTCCCATGCCTCTCCTTGATAGAGCTTGCATGCCCGGTCGTCCCCCTTCCTTCTCCTCCAACCCCATCAATGTCCGGCCTTCTTCCCGAAAGCTTTCGAGGCTCAGAATCAGCAACTTCCAGAGCTTTCTCGACCTCAAACCCGAATCAAAACAGGAAACGTTTAACTTCGAGCTACCCCTGCACAGCGTCTCCGACCGGTCGGAGTACGACGTCGCCGTCATTGGAGCTGGCCCTGCCGGGCTCCGTCTCGCCGAGAGCGTCTCCCGCCATGGCGTCCGCGTCTGCTGCATCGACCCTTCCCCCTGCTCATGTGGCCCAACAACTACGGCGTCTGGGTCGACGAGTTCGACGATATGGCTCTCTCCGACTGCCTCGACCATGTCTGGCCGCTCACCGCCGTCATCATCGACGATCACAACAAGAAGCTCTTGGATCGTCCCTATGGCCGGGTCAGCCGGAGGGCTCTCAAGACCAAGCTGTTGGAGGGTTGCTTGAGGACTCACAACGTGGCGTTCCACAAGGCCAGGGCTTGGACGGTGGAGCACAAGGAGTTCAAGTCCACCGTCCGATGCAGTGACGGCGCGGAGGTGAGGGCCAACCTCGTCGTCGACGCCAGCGGCTTCTCCACCACCTTGGTCGCCTACAACAAGCGCCGCAACCCGGGCTTCCAGATCGCGCATGGAATTGTAGCGGAGGTTGAAGAGCACCCCTTCGATTTAAACGAGATGGTGTTGATGGATTGGCGAGATGGTCACCTGGGCAATGAGCCGGGGTTGAGAGCTAGCAACGAGAAGCTCCCGACCTTCCTCTACGCCATGCCACTGAGCTCCGAGCTTGTCTTCTTAGAGGAGACGTCGCTGGTGAGCCGGCCGGTACTGTCCTACACCGAGATCAAGCATCGGATGGTGGCCAGGCTACGGCACATGGGGATCAAGGTGAAGAGGGTGGTGGAGGAGGAGAAGTGTGTAATCCCCATGGGCGGCCCCTTGCCGATCATACCACAGAGCGTGGTGGCCATTGGGGGAGCTGGGGCTTGGTGCACCCTTCCACCGGATACATGGTGGCCGGGGCTCTCGCCGCTGCTTTGCCCGTGGCCACGGCGGTGGTGGAGTGCATGGGGTCGGCGAGGATGATAAGGGGGAGACCGATGCATGGGAAGGTGTGGGGGAGCTTGTGGCCGGCGGAGAAGAGGCTGGCCAGGGAGTTTTATTGCTTTGGGATGGAGACGTTGTTGAGGTTGGAGTTGGAGGGGACGAGGCGGTTCTTCGATGCCTTCTTCGACCTTGAGCCCCGCCATTGGCATGGGTTCCTGTCGTCGAGGTTGTCGCTGGCCGAGCTCGCGGGGTTGAGCGTCTCCTTGTTCGGCCGAGCGTCGGCCATGGCGAAGTTGGATATTGTCACCAAGTGCCCCCTGCCCCTGGCGGGGATGCTCGGTAGGCTGGCCATTGAAACGATTTGAAGAATGGACGGCTTCTCCGTATTTTTTCAATGCCAATAGACTACTCATGAACATGTGTTCTTCTGATTTTCATTTTCTTGCCGTGTATGTACTACTCTTACTGCCAGTAGTGGTGCTAAAACAAATTCCAATTGAATTCTCTGGCATGGGAAAGATTGATATTGTCTATTTAGTACGATATTTTATATGTTTTATATACAGTCATTTACGTAAAGATATAAAAAGCTGATCAATAAAATCGTACACAATATAAGAACAAACCTCCTGGCATGGATGCACGAGGAAGAATTACTTAACCTACAACAATAATTGTTTGTTTAAATTTTGCATAAAGAAAACATGGATGAGTGAAGTTCAATTTTCCTCCATAGATGAGGTTGGCTCCACCTTATAAAGACATACGAGTCAAGTTTGAGAATAGATGCTCACGTGCTACCCTTTTCCGGCTTCACTGGCTTCCTGAACTTAGCTATCCGGAAAGCAAGATGGATTTTACGAAATGACTCCCTGGTCTCACCTAAATGTATCAATCTCATTTATCTTCAACTTATGTTTGGTACTTCTATGATTGAACAAATACTTGCCTGAAAGTTGGCAGCTTAGAAGATTAATTATGAATCACGTTTGGAAGGAGAAAAAAGGCAACTATAAATTGCAGTTAAGACTGTTATTTTAGCCATTTACAGGTTTTCAAGCCTTACACTATTATTATCTCATTTCTAATTTCTAACTTTCCGCTTTTAACTACTCTATTGACCATCAGCCCCTTTTACAATATGACCAAAGCTTCTTTTTTACACTCATAGCATTTCAACCAGTTATGCATTGTGGTTGATTCTATGTTACAATAGTTTTATGGGTCCACCAATAGTTATTTTCTGTTATTATTATTAATTATTAGGAAAACTTTCGTTTACTAATTCTACAAAAATAATTATTTATAATATTATTGAAAAATTATAATTAATTATGTTTTATTGAATTTAATTTTGTATATTATAATATATATTATTCATAGATTTTAAATATACCCTTCACAGTGTGCACTAGGTAGTTTTTGTCAAGCAACGGCCGATTAATTATACAAATGGGATTATTTCTATTTGTAATGTGAGTTGTTCTCAGTAATATATTGAAAAAACTTTTAGATTATTCCATAAACAAAAAACATAAAAAATTTCATGATTAGGAATTGATTTTTCTTACCCACGTATCTTCAATCACGTAAATATATACCCTTTTACATCAGAATAAAATATTAGAACTATCATGCTCTAAAGGTCACACCATCTTTAGAGTCGAGAGTGCAAGTTATGGATATTTATATATAGATCATTTAGAACGGGAACATGCCATTTAAAAATCATGTTTTGGTAAGCGTTTTACTTGTGTTGGTAATTGAAAGTGTTCTCTTGTTGTTTTAGATGTAATGTTGTGTTAAAGTGATTGAGATGATGGTGTTAAGCTCATTGCTAATAGGACTATGATATATTTATTTATTTGAACATTAGTTTAATTATATTTCCTTTAGAATGGAGGGTATGACGTTAGTTAGAAAAGTTCATTAGTTTTGCATTATATGGAATGTTTTAGTTAGTTTAGTATATAGTAAGTACATATCGTTACAAATTCAAACTTTTGGAGTATTGAAGTGCTTGAATTAGTGTTGTCATTATATTAATTCATGTCTTCTACGTTGTGTCCTTGGTCTCGCAAGTGAAATAAGCAATATCCTTAATCTTTCGATAAAGAAAATTAATCAGCAAATATGTTTTCAAATTTCTTGAGGTGGTCGAAAATCAATCTAATTTAGAGAAGTCAAGGAGCAAAATGAGTTAAGGGGAGAATGTGCATAATATAGTATCCCTCCTTCGGATCTATTTTGGCACCCGATACTTACTGTTCATGAGAGAAGGGTCTGGTAAATCTTCACGCTAGAATTTATTAACTACAATGTGTTCCTTGGGATCGTGGGATCTTGAAGGTGACTATCCCTGGTTCATCAAGTTCTTTTATTTAAAGTTTTAAACTTTTTTCTAACCAGCAGTTTTTTATTTTGTAAGTCACTCGTGAACTCGTCCACCATCACTCCAACCCCTAATTCACACTCTACATCGGGTCCATTTTCTTCAAATCTAGTAGAATATATATATATATATATATATATATGAGGGCGGATTTACTGTGCTTGAGCCATCCAACCGTTGGATTCAATCCAACAGTTGGATGAAAAAAAAAAAAGTGCCGCCGCTGGCACCCGCGTCGCCGCCGCTGTCGCCGGCCGACGCGTCGGCGCCACCCCCTGCCCCGCCTGTCGCCGGGGACGACCGACGGGGCGGCGGATCTAGCCGCCCCGCCTCTTCCCCTGCTGGCCCGCCGCCCCGCCACCCCGCCGCGCCCCTGCCCGCCACCCTGCCCTGTCCCCCGCCCGCCACCCCGTCGCCGCCCCCTGCCTGCCACCCTGCCGCGCCCCTGCCCGCCACCCTGCCCCATCCCCAGCTCTGCCACCCCGCTGCGCCACGCCCCCCCGCCCCCGTCCCCGTCCCCCGTCCCCGTCCCCGCCCGCTGCGCTGTGCCCCCCTTGGCCCCTGCCCGCCCCCCTGCCGCGCTGCACCCCCCTCGGCCCCCGCCCGCCACCCCGCTGCGCCGTGCCCCTCGGCCCGCCCGCCACCCCGTCGCGCCGCGCCCCTCGCGTGGCGACCTGCGACCACGCGGCCGTCGCCCCCGAGACCACCCCCGTCCCCTGTCGCCGCCGCCCCCTGGCCGTCGCTGTTGCCGGCCGCCCCTCCGCCGTCGTTGCTGCGGCGACGCCGACGGCCACCCCTATGTTGTTTTTTTGATCTTGACCGTTGGATGCTAATCTAACGGCCAAGATTAAACTTGAGCACAGGCAAGCTGCCTGTGCTCAAGCACATAAGTTTTATTTCCTCTATATATATATTTATATATATATATTATAGTTGCTACCGGGTCTTTTAAGTTAGTGTTTTCCCAAAAATTCAAATATTTTGTTCAGAATTGTAATATTTTGATCAACATTTAATCAAATATTTATAATTTGAAAATTCGATCCAATCCAATCTAAAGTAGAATCAGTCCAGGAGGCCTAAAAGGGGTATTAGAATATTACAAAAGCTCAGTATTTGATTGATTTAGACTTTTCAGTAAAGAAAAGTTGGATAGGGTGGAGTATGTTCTTAACACAGCAGACATGTAGGAAACGACCCAAATACCCGACTCCGATTTCTTTCAATCGGGTCCCAACTTGGCCAATCCTAAATATCGATTGCACCATCGACGGAGAAGACACGAAAACCGCCGCCGCCGCCGCTCGCCGTCGGGAATCGAGATAGGGAGGCTAGGGTTAGGGCATTGTGGGAGGGGGAAGATGGCGGCGGGGGAGGGAAGTTGATGCCGAATCTGGACCAGCAGAGCACGAAGATGCTCAACCTCACCGTCCTCCAGAGGATCGACCCTTTCGTGGAGGAGATCCTTCTCACCGCCGCCCATGTCACCTTCTACGAGTTCAATCTCGACCGCAATCAATGGGTTTGCCATCTCGTCTCGCTTTCCTTTTAATTTCTCCTGCCACTTTTTCGACCTACCGATCAGCGGGTTTGGTTGGATTTGTGCAATATCTAATCTTTTCCTCCTTTGTTTTTTGTTTGTAGAGCCGCAAGGATGTTGAAGGTTCTCTCTTTGTCGTGAAAAGGTTTGATTTTTGTGCTTGAAATTAGCTAATTGTTCATTATAACAAAATATTCTATTTTCCGTCTAGGGTTGTGCCCCTTTTCGCTAATTTAGTGCTGGTTGGATTTTTTTGTTTAATCTTCAAGTTAGCTAATTGTTTGTTGTTGCAAAACATGAAATTTCCTTTCTAATGCTTAGTTAGATTTGGTTAGATTTTTCACTGAATCATCGGGGAAAACCTGTTTCTTATATGTTACCTGACTTATTTTTTTATAAGTGTAAAACGTCTGTTGTTTCATTATTACGGGAGTGCGTTTGACATGCTTGAGGTGTTTTGTGTGCCTGCTTAATTTTGAAGGTAACTGTTATTCTTTTATCAGGAATACACAGCCGCGGTTTCAGTTTATTGTGATGAATCGCCGTAATACAGGTACATTCATATGTGAGCATGCTAAAAGTTAATGTCAACGTGCTTGTCTCTGATTCAGATTAAAAGTAAAATACTTTTTATTTATATTATTGTGCGTAAATATCTGTCTTAAGAGCTTCTACTTTTGATGCTTTTCAGTTTTCAATTTTGGCTATTCTATCGCAATATCGAACCAACTGGCTGCTATTAATTAACAAATGCTATCTATTAGCTTGTTAATGAACAGGAATTGCTGCTGACTCTGCATATAATATACTTTTGTTGTAGTGAGATGAAAATAAAGTAACAAATATTTTCTGACTTAGGGCTTTTTTAGTCAGATGGTTGCTAGAACTTGCAAACGAAATGCTTGGTTGATTACATAAAATTAACAACAAATTATTGTTGCATTGTTTTTATTTTTGTGATGGTATTAGGTGGTCAAATCTCACTGAACCAGATTTTCTGTTGTTGTATGACATGATTTGGGCATGATAGAAAATATTGAGGTTTAAGTTAATCAGTGAACATTCTCAGGTTCAAAACTATTGTATTGGAGTAGTTATTTAAAGTTGCAAGCAACAGGCATGCTTGAGTCAGTTTTACACTCATTAACTGTTAACGGATGCTTATTTGGAGTAGGTTACAGATAAAATATATTATTTAGGGAGATATACAGAGTTAATAGTTGCATGTAGTTCTACTTTTGTTTTACTGTTTCCAAGTTTTTTTTTTTGAATAATCATTTAGGGTTAGGTTTTTATAATTCTTCTTCTTCTTCTTCCACCTGGTACCCAAAGGGTTTCGGTGGCATGGACCCTAAACTAGTATCCGTGCAATTAAAAATGAAAAAATTTTGATGACTGGATGCCCTTCTTGATGCTAACCCTTCTCCTTTATCCGGGTTTGGGCTGGCAATGCAAAAGCATTGGCGGAGTTGGCTAGGTTTTTATAATCGTGAATATAAAAATTGGCCAATGATATTTCATTGGGCCATTATTGATAAATACAATAATTTGAGGTGGCTGTATGTAGAAGGCAATAAAATCAATTTTTTTTTATAACCGTCTCTAAGTACCTCAAATTTATCAATTTCAAACATCATTTTCCATAAAAATAAGAATGTTCTAGACCATTGAGAAGATTTTTTTGTGGGCTCAAGTCTAATTTGGTTTGTTGCATAATTGCATAATCTTATAAGCAGTTTATCTTCTATTTATAATTTGACTTCCGTAACTGCCTCTAGATACCTGAAATTTATCAATTTCAAATATCGTTTTCCATGAAAATAAGATTCTTCTTGATCATTGCAAAAGTGCTTTTGGGCGTAAGTGTGATTTGGTTTGCTGCGTAATCTTATAAGTGGTTTCTCTTCTATCCATAAAATTTTTTAGGATAAGAATTCATGATTAGCACTTTGCATGAGATATTACTTGGGGATTTGGTGGTAAGTTTATTTTCATATTTTAAGCTTGTTAACGATTATCTTGTCAATTTATTTTTCCAGCTTAAAGTTTGAATTATGATTTCATTTCTGCTTGAAACATTTATACGCTTTTTGAGTTTATGAATGTGCTTTCTTTCAGACAATCTAGTGGAGGATCTTCTAGGTGATTTTGAGTATGAAGTCCAGATTCCATACTTATTATACCGTAATGCAGCTCAAGAAGTTAATGGGATTTGGTTCTACAATCAGCAGGAGTGTGAAGAGATCGCAAATCTGTTTGGAAGGTAGTTAACACTTTGCACTAGGGTATACTTTTTCTTCAATATTATTATACATGACTTTTCTACTGCAGCTATATGTGTTGCCAGTTTTTGCAAGTTTTTAAAATCAAGATGACGTAGGTGACTTGTTATTAAGGAGAAGGGGGAGGGAGCGTTGGGTGTGAAATCGTGAGTTACAGTTGGAAGGTCCTTGTCTAAGAATATTTCATCTTTTTTGTTGTGAAAATTTGCTATTGCAAAATGACTGTTATTGGAATACCATGGACTAGGTGCTTTTATCTTATGGCTTTTTTGGGCTTCTACCATGTTATATTTTAGGTGTGAATCTAACGATAATGTACTTTTCCATGTAAACAAGCTGCATTGGTTCTTTTCTAATATCAACTTGTATCAGTGCTGATATGTGGTGAGGCATGATAATGGGACAAGTGTATATTCCAATTGTAACACTTGCTTTTGTAGACCTGTTGTAAATACTATTGTGTTCTTCATGCATTACTATGTATGAGATTTTATTTGAATATTTTTATTTGTGTTTTAGGATTCTTAATGCATATGCCAAAGTTCCTTCAAAGCCTAAAGTGTCTTCATCTAAAAGGTATTTTTCAACTTGTAGTGGGTTACTTTTGACTTTGCTTGATATATTAACATTACCTATTTTTACCTGATTGTGTTAACCATTTGACTGGTTGTAATACATGATGTGTGATCAGTGAGTTTGAAGAATTGGAAGCAGTTCCAACTTTAGCCGTTATTGAAGGCCCTCTTGAGCCATCTTCATCATCTAAACCGATATCTGCTGATGCTTCAGATGGTGCATTTGTCAATTTCTTTAGTGTATGTTTTTGTTTCTCAACAAGGATTGTAATTTTGTTAATTCATGTTGATTTTTTATTGTACGTAATTACTTGAGTTTAGTTTAGCCTATGATATATCAACATTTCATGTCACACTTAGTTAAGATATAGTAGCACGTGGTGCCACATTGATTGCTTCTTTGGTTCAAGAGTAGATCCATGCTTGATAGGTTAACCCTTCTCAAATTTTAAGTATGGACTGCCTGATGTATTTGTTTGTGCAAGCTATTATATTTTATATATATCATATTTGCTAGCTTGTGCCTTTTTTTGGATGTGGCTTATTGTCTGCTCGTTAATGGGTCGTGTAGAAGGCTTATCGCTGACAAGAAAGAAGTTGCTTGAGTACACATACAATCAGATTTTCCTTTGAAGTAGTTTTTAAACAGCTTTATTTAACTTGACATTGGATTTGGACTGGGAGTTGATAATTTTACTTGCTAATAAATGATCTTGGACGTGGCTGGTTTCCGTTTGTTGTTGTGCCTAGGGGCTGGAAGATGCTATTTAAGATAAGCTTGGTGGATGGATATGCCCATATAACATTATTTACAATATATCCATCCATTTTCAATCAAATTTAATCTTCTTATTACTAATGTTAGTTTGGAAATTGTTTTGTTTGCAGACTGCAGTGAATATGGGATCTAATTCTTCTGGTGCTCCCTTAACAAGCCACCACTCGCTCACACCGTTGCCCTTTTTGACCCATATTCCAAGTAGCACTCCAATTATTCCAACTGTTCCGATTGCTTCTCCTCTTCCTTATTCGTCCAATCCTGCAATGTCACCTTTTGAAAATGCCGATTCTGGCAACAACAATCGTGCTACTAACCTTGTGAAGCCTTCTTTTTTAATCCTTCATCAGTGGTGGCTTCAGCTCCTGCTTCATCTACTGCCCCTTCAGCTCCTCCTGTCCATATTACTCTGCCTCTTCAGCGTCCATATGGCAGTCCATTGCTTCAGCCCTTTCCACCACCAGCACCATCCCCTCTCTCACCCCTGCTTCTTCTTCTGGACCAGTCATATCCCGGGACAAAGTTCGGGACGCATTGGTGAGCCTTGCCCAGGTATTGTAAATTAAGTTCTTGTTTACATTTTGTGGTCCCATGAAATGTACTAACCCTGCCTTTTTAACACTTAGTCTTCATGTTTTCAATTGACTTCAAAATTATTTCTCTTTTTTACACTCATTTTCCATTCGAATTTTATGGCCATCAAGATAACCGAACTAGTTTTTCATGCATTCCATGCCAACGTTATCCATAATGCATGAGAAAATTACTGGTTCTTTTATGTACACAAACTCTGTACCATATTTGAACATCGTGGAAGTTGCACGGGAAAGAGGACATTATCTTGTGATGCTTACCTGGGTAATTTTAATTATCTGATCGTTTTATGCTTTTTTTTTTGCTGCCTGTAAAGTGGTGGTTTTTTTCATCATTTGAAGGTTGATATAGTTCATTTTTGTGATCCTGTAATTGTAATGACTTAATAATAGAGTGGGATGGGCTACACTCAACATGTTTTGCATGCAATAATACGATTTAGAAAGTCAGCTTGGTAACTATTAATTGTCTTAAATAGACAGCCATATGCCTTTATATTTCTAATGCTTACTGTTATTGACATGCTTTTGTGTTTACTGACTTCTTTTATGACAGAACAACCAATTTATCGATATGGTATACCAAGAGATTCTCAACCCCCATACTCAATGATCAAGGAGCCATGAATGCTACTTGCTTTGATACGCCTTGGAGAGTTTTTTCAACATGTAGTTTGATGTGTTTAATGCTTATGGTGGGACTCTATGTACATAGCTTCTTGAACATGATTTCTGTGTCGAAATCGAGGAGTAATTTTGTTTTTTCTTCATGAGTAACCCTGTAGCGATGGAGGTGTGGAGATTTGTCTATAACATAGTGCCTGTCAATTCTTTTATACCCTCGCCAGTTAGAAATTTTAAGCTATTGGAAATTCGTCATTATATCTGACCGACTTTTAAGCTTATACCTGTTGAGGAATGAATTCTTGCCTGCTAATTTGGTTGCGTTTATGAGTGGCTAAATCCGCCTAGATTTCGTGCTGTTTCTATGTTCTTTGATATCACTTGCGAAAAATATTTTTAGTAGTTCCCTACATGCTTATCTCTGATATCCAGTTTTATAATGGCAAAGAACAACTGATGCAGATAAAGTATATATATCAGTACAGGTGAAGAGGTCTTTTCATTTATGAAGAGAGAGCAAGAAGGTATTACGTGTCTTTTAATTAAAACCAATAGAAGTTTTTAATCAAACCAATTTAGGTTTTAGGCTTACAGTTTGTTTCCAATTCGACCGAATGAGTGAAAACACCTATGAGGTATTAAACTTTGGATCAAGATACGAGTCAAACTGAGTTCGGTTTATTAAAAAAAACAAGACTTCTCCAGCCAAACCTAAATTTTTTCCTTCCTCCTAAAGCATTTTGTATTTGTTTTCAAAATTCATTTTCAAGAAACGAAGCCAAACCACTTCAAAGATTTTTTTGGTTTATGTCAATTTGGAAAGTCAAAATGCTCATCCCTAAGCCTAACCTCAGCAGCAACCAAGGAATTTTATTGAATTTATACTTCCTAAGTTACTGGTCTTCTGACTATGAAATCTTCTTCCTCGTCAAGGTGAACCGAGTTCTTCATGTTTGTAGAAAAATATATGTTATTTTGCACAAACTTAAGAAAAATATGTGTATAAAAAAGGGTTGTTGCCTTCCTTGTTTGGAAGGATTATACGATGCAAAATTAAAGTTTAAGGTTACACAAAATTAAACTCCCTGAATTTCCTCGCCCTCAAAATAACAGCTTGAAAATTAATCACAAAATATTTTGGTGTACATGCACAAAATCTTGAAGGTTTTTA
>JAURVB010013407.1:0-77389 GCA_033002965.1 Piper betle | reverse complement strand
CATATTAAAAAAACTGGGTAAATATTGTATATTTTAAACACTTAACACCCTCCCCCCACCCCCACCCGGTTCCCCGCCCCCCCGCCGCGGCCCCACTTGCCCCTACCCTCTTTCCGCCACCCTCCCTGGCTGCCCGTTTCGCCCCCACCCCTGCCGCCGCCCTGCCTGTCGACCGAGCTCCTCCCCGCCGTCTGCTGCCCTGGCCACCTCCACGCCGGTGTCACTGCATCACCGCCCGCGGTGGCGCGACGGGGAACGGAGGAGCGATGGCAATTTCGTAATAAAAATTTGACTCGTTCCCGACTCGAGTCAAATTTATGAAATAAATTTTAAAAATAAAATATAGTAAAATAAAAACTTAACTCACTCCTTAATCGAGTCAATTTTACGAAATAAAATTTTAAAATAAAATAACATAAAATAAAAATTTGAATCGCTCCCCGCCGACGCCGCCGCTTGCCGATCGCCTCCCTGCCACTACCCACACCCTGCCCCCTGTCCCCCCACACCCGCTGCCCCCATGCCCTCCACCGGCCCAGGCCCCCTACGTCGCCTTCTGCCGCCCCTGACCCCCTCTCCGCCCGTTACGAAATAAATTAAAAAAATAAATTTTTTTTATAATAAAAACTTGACTCGATTTCGCAAAGGATCGAGTCATTATTATGAAATAAATTTAAAAATAAAACAAAATAATTTTGTAATAAAACTTGACTCGATCCTGCACGAGATTGAGTCAATATTACGAAATAAATTTTAAAAAATAAAATAATTTTGTAATAAAAATTTTATTGGTCCCACATGAGACCGGCACCATGTATTTCCCAGCAGGCCCATCCAGCCCGAGGCGGCGACAAAAAATTAAATAAATTAATTTCTTAATAAAAACTTTATTCGATCCCGACTCGAGTTAAATAATTTATTACGGAATTATTTTATTTTTTAAAATTTTATTTTGTAATAAAATTTATTCGGTAATAAATTTATTTTGTAATAAAAACTTGACTCGGTCCCTCACATAATCGAGTCAGGTTTTTATTACAAAATTATTTTATATTTTTTAAATATATTTCATATTATTGACTCGAGTCAGATCGAATTAAGTTTTTATTATGAAATTATTTTATCTTTTTAAATTCATTTTGTAATAAATTTATTTGGTGACGGAGTTAAGTTTTTTTAAAAAAATTATTTTATAATATTAACTTGATAGGAGTCGAGATCGAGTCAAGTTTTTTTTATGAAATTATTTTATTTTTCTAAAAAATTATTTTGTAATATTAACTCGAGTCAGGAGAGAGGAAAGTTTTTATTATGAAATTATTTTATTTTTTTAATATTTATTTCGTAACAAAAACCTTACTTCGAGTCGGGATTGAGTCAAATTTTTATTACGAAACCACCTTCCCTTGTTTATTATATCCCCCCTTCCGTTTTTGCCGCGCCACCCCCATCGCCGGCGACCTCGCCGCCGGCCCCCAGCGGGGCAGCAGGGGGGGGTGGCCGCGGTTGTTGGGGGGGCGGGGGGGCACTGCGGCTTTGGGCAGGGGCGGGCGGGGGGGCGGGGGCACCGCGGCTTGGGCAGGGGCTGGGGCTGGGGGTGCCGGCACCGGGCGGGGCAGGGGAACAGCGGCTCGCCCGGACGCGGGGTGGGGGGGAGTGAGGGGGAAACCGTGTGGGCCTGCGGCCGCGGGCGGGGCAGGGGCCGAAGGTGGCAGCTCAGGGTGGGGCGCTGCGGCTGCGGGCTGGAGCGTTCGAGGACCGCTGCTGCGGGCGGCGCCAGGGCCGGGGGCAGGGCCGTGGGGCGAGGGCGGGGCGGGGCGGGGCGGGGCCGGGGAGGGTGAGGGTGGGGCAGGGTAGGGCGGGGCCGGGGGGCGGCGCAGAATCCGGCGGTGGAATCCGGCGACGGTGGGAAGGAGGCGGACGCAGAAAAATGCGGGAGGGGTGAAAAACGTGAAATCAGGATTCGGGCCGTTGGATTTTCATCCAACGGCCCAGAATAAAAAACGCTACCAATACCTACATTTTGATGCAACGCATTGTTGCATTTATATATATATATATCCCCTCCCTATCTTCCTAAAAGGGCCGAAGGAAGGTTTTGCTGCTCGCCAAAGTTTTGCCACCCGTTGCTGTTTGCTGAAAGAAAGGCTTACCATTACACACGCTGGGACTTCCCCGCCTTAGAAACTTGCTGTCTTCTATGCCACATCTTGCTGCCTACCATCTCAGAGAATGCTGCTGCATGTAGTTGCTGGAATGGTGGTGTAACTGCAGAAATTCAAAGCCATTTTCCAACAAGTTGTTGCCAACTCTGATAGCTGGAGTAGGCATGCGGAATTCCCTAGTTAGTCTACCACCACCATCCTCCACCGGGGAAGAAGCCCAGTCGCCGACGACATTGTCAAGAAGAAGAAAGGTTGAAGAAAGTGACGGGCCTGATACCCTGCCGCGTCCAATTTTCCTACCATGTCCGTTTTGTGTTTGTATTTGAGGTCCAGCTATTCCGGCCTACTAATCTGGTCCACACAAAGCCCGGCCCGTGGCCCTGCTGTTACAAGCCTCAAGCCCAAATCACTCAAGCCCAACTGTAGGCCCAACCATCCTGGGCCTAGCCCCATTCATCATTGGTGGACCGTGCACCGAGAACTACCCAGCCCACGAAATACTTCTGCTAGAAGCCTACCAAGCCTAGTTGGTTGTCCCGTTGACAGCCCATCCAGAGTATTCAAGCTTAGGCCCAGGCCCATCAGCAGTGAACTGGGCTGCATTGCAGCAAGGCGAACCAACCCGGCTGGTTCTGTTTAACTTGGGTTTAACTCGGATTTTATTTAGAGACCTGCCTACACTCCGCTTTTCTCAAAACCGGATATCTCACGACTTTTTGACATCCCCAATGCATTGGCAGAGCCATTTTGATCATTTAAAGATTAGGGGCTTTTGAGTTAAAGTTATCAAAAATAAATTTATTTAATGGCCCTAAAATTCACTATTATTAGTATAACTTGTAAAAATCAACAAAATAATGAATTCGTGAGTATCAATTTTACCGTAGACTGATTTAGAGATTTGAATTGAACTCTAAGAAACTATATAAAAATTTCTTCGTTTGTAGTATTTTATTTTTATTTATTGTCTAGCTCACAAGATTTTTGTGTGTGAAAAGGGCACATTTGATCCTACCAAACCTACTCATCTAACTCAAAGCGAAGCGTAATTAGTGGGAGTGGAAATCCCATGCCCGAACAGCATGCCCAAGGAAACTTCAAACTTCTTTAACTGAGGTAAGGGTTGGAACTTCTCTATCACATTAACTTTTGTCCGATCAACTCCTATCCCGTTTGATGAAACCTTATCACTTAGAATAATGTCTTCCCTTATCATTAAGTGACATTTTTTTCTAATTTAAAACAATATTTGTTTCTTCACATCTTTGCAAAACTAAAGATAAGTTACAAAGACATATTTCAAATGTTAGTCCATACAAAGTAAACTCTTTCATAAAAGCCTCTAGAAATTCTCATTCATATCATGAAAAATAATTATCATGTATCTTTGAAAAGTAGCAGAAGCATTGCATAAACCAAAAGGCATTCTTTTATATGCAAAAGTGTTATAAGGACACAGCAAACGTAGTCTTTTCTTGGTCGTCAGGTGCAATTGGAATTTGCCTATAACCCAAATATTTAAAAAGCATCAAAAATCATGACCACCTAATCTCTTAAAAATTTGATCATTAAAAGCTAATGGAAGTTGCTTTTCCTAGTGGCATCATTCAATTTTGTATAGCCAATGCCAATTCTTCAACCAGGAATAGTCTCGGTGGGAATTAATTTATCGTTTTCATTTTTTAATCGTTGTCATACCACCTTTTCTTAGGAACTACTTGAACTGGACTAATCCATGCACTATCAGTAATATGATTGACGATAATACCTCCATCAGGCAATTTAAACCCTTCTTTCCTTACTACTTATTGCATTGCTTGGATTCAAACGCATTTGAGGTTGGATTTTTGGCTTGGAATCTTCCTCCATCAAGATCTTGTGCATCACAATTAAGGGGTTGAACCCTTTAATGTCTGATATTGTCCATGCAATAGGGTTTCAGCTTGGAGCGTAGGTCGAATGGATGGATGATGCTCAACTTAGGGATTATTTATTTAGTCTTCTTTAAATGAATAATATTTAGTGACTCGTTGAGCATGTGAACTTAATAATTAGTGACATATTATGAGATGATGGGGGTTCATAATGAATAGTTTGGGAATTATAATATGACGATCCTTACATTTATGTTCCGCAACTTTTATGGATGGTAATTATTTTTTTATTTATTTAATAATTTAATTAAATAGTTTTATTCATGTTTATTTATGTTACATGTATGTGGTAGCAACTTTGGCTAATATATTGTTAATAGTAAGAAATTTGGGGTTGTCGTAAATTTGTTATCAGAGTAAGTTATTATACATACCCAAGCAAACATCAAATCACTTCAGCATATAATTGCTAGTCAAGCTCCAAGTGGCAATAGGAGTGAAGGAGGTGTTGCTGGTCAAGTTCACTTAGGATATCCAAGTCCTTCAATGTGTCACAATGGACCGGGTGAAAGTGGGCAATTCACTTTGTAGAAATTCATCAAGAATGGGGCCAAATACTATAAGGGAGTCATTGATCCAGTGAAGACTAAAAAGTAGATTAAGAATATGTATAAGAATTTTTCAGCCATGGAAGTGACAATACAACACAAGGTGTGATTAGCAGTTTACATGTTGGAAGAAGACGTTGCAGTTTGGTGGGAGTTTGCAATGAGGACTAACTTTGTTGGAAGAGGGCAAGATACAATTAATTCATAAGAATTTGTGGAAGTGTTTAACTTCAAGTGCTATTCTGAATACATTTATGAACACAAGGCAAGAGAGTTCACGAATTTGATGTAAGGAACTATGACAATTTGGGAATATGCGCAAAAAATCATCCAACTTGAACAATTTGCACCTAGATTATGTGCCACTAAAGAAGCAAAGACCAATAAATTTGTGCGGGGTTTACGTTTTGCTCTCAAGGACCGAGTAGCATATCAACAACCTAGGACATTGGCAGAGGTGGTGGCCAAAGATTGCCTCAATGAGGAGATTCTTAATGAGCAGTATGGTATAAAGTAAGCGTTGATCCAAAAAGACAAAAAGGATAAAGGTGGACAATAAAATTTTCAAGATAATTCTCAATACACTCAAGCTAAGCAGGATGATGGAAAGTAATTTAATAATAAGAGGAAGCAAGATGATGGTAAGCCGTATGAACAAGGAGTTCCACCTTGTACCAAGTGCAGGAAGAATCACATTGGTGAGTGCTGTTTTACCACTAACAAGTGCTACACATGTGGTGGAGAGATCATATAAGGAGGGATTGTCCTAAGGACAAGACAGTTGAAAGAATATAAGTATCTGATCTTTTCCTTTAGTTCTACATAAATTTTGAGACAAAATTTCTTCAAGGAGGGAAGAATGTAATAATATAACGGAAATTTTGAGACAAATTTTCTTTAAGGAGGAAATAATGTAATAATATAGAGTTAAATATAAGACTAAGTTAATTTCATATAAACAAATTTATGACAATTATGGATTATTTTCTATGTACTTTGGCTCCAATCATGTTTTAGTACATTGGAAATAAGTTTAGAGAGATTTAATACAAGGATTCCAATAGGGGAATGTGTGAAACTCTTGAAAATTTATAACAGTTATTGAAGGTGAAGAATTAATGAAGATTGTAATAGTTATCCTAATGGATGTATTAATATTTGTAATAGTATAAGTTAGATCTATAGAAATTCTAAAAGTTTATGTATGTGCCCTGCCTTTTTAATTCAATTAAGAGGTATTGAGTTAAATGGTGAAATATGAGAAGTTAATTAAGTGGGAAGGCAGCTTAATTGAATGAATGTACTTATTAATTAAGTAGGTAACTGTATTAAAGAAGGTTTATAAGAGGAGGTCGCTTCCTTTCTTTACCCTTTATTTTCTATACGAAACATTGGAGGGTGAGGTGGTGGCTCTCTCCCCCTTGAGCACAATCTCTTCATCCTTTTTCGTGAGAAAGAACGTGACTTTGTGGAGGCTTGAGCATGAGTAAATTATATTTCAAGTTATACATGGAAGGTTAGTAATCAACATAGTTTAATCAATCAATCAATCATGTCACCCATGCATCATTTATTGAATCCATGTCTAATATTTGGTTTGCTTGATTAATTTATGTTATTATATATATTTGACAAATTTATTAAGTTGAAATTATTTGTGATCTAATAAATGTTAATTAACTACTCCTTAGATATAATCCATCATGTGAAGATATACCATTGGCCGGTGCGCATTGGTTAAGTGGTGTGATTAACTTAAGCAATATGTCTAGAAGTAGTTAATAGCAACATATCTAGAAGTAATTAATCAATCATTGAAAATATAAACACTTAAATATGTTTTCTTGTATATGAGATGATCTTAACATGTGTGTGATTGATGCATATACGTCATATCATGTCATTTATGCATATAGTGCACACTCGTGTATTAATACAAGAATATACGATGAATTGTAGAGTAGAAGTAGGACAACATAGTCGAGATCTTGAAGATTCATACTTTGTATCAGGTTTGTTTAGTTGTTATTTTAAGAACTTTAAGATCCTCAATTTTACAATATTTTGATGGTTTAAATGCATCAAGTTTAGAAATTATTTTAAAAAAATCACCTCTTAATGAAGAAGAAATAATAGTTGGGCAAGAATCATTCTCTAAATAAGGATATTTAAGATGAGAAGGAAGAATTTTGAGCTCCAATTTAAGAGTTGTTCCACTTGAATTTTATCATTAGTTCCATCTTGTGTCACTTTTAGAGTGTAAATATGTTGGAGACTTCCTAATTATGAGTGTGCAATGTCATCTCTTCCTATACTACTTTCAATATCAACAAGATCATACTCCAAAAATTTGTCACCTACCCCTTTAACCTAAAATTCTTTAATCAGCTCCTCAAACATATCAACTTGAAAACAAGGATAAAAAAAGGTAGTCTTAGGGTATTTCATTATCTCATAAATATTAAAAGTGATATTCATATTCAATCTCAAAATAAGATTCCCGACTCCAACATCAATCAAATAATCACTTGTAGCCAAATGGTCTACCTAAATTAACTGAGACATCATGATCTACCTCTTTATCAAACACAATAAAATCAGCAGGAAAAGCTGACTTACCCACTATAATAAGTAACACCCCAGCTACCCCACATGGTGTCTTATAAGATTTATCAGCAAATTACAAAGTGGAGTTAATTTATTTTAATTCCCATACACCTAGTTTCTTGAAAATTGAGAGTGACATCAAATTAATCGGAGCCCCAAAATCACATAAAGCTTTCTCAATTTGAAAATATCCTAAAGTGCAAGGTATTTTAATACTCCCTGGATCTTTCAGTTTTGAAGGTAGCTTGCTTTGCAAAATTGCACTTTGTCGAGCTAACAACACCACTGGCTCATTATCATCATTAATTTTCTTTTTGTGTGTTAGAACCTTCTTCCTGAACTTTGCATAACTAGACATCTAGGCAAAGGCATCAATAAAAGGAATGTTAATATGAAATTGTTTAAATTGTTCAATGAATTGTGCAAATTTATTATCTAGCTTTTCTTGCTTCAGCCTTCTATACTTGAATGTGATGAAGAACTAAATCATATAATTTGTTAGGATCATCTCTACTCTTGATGTAAAACCCTAGTTTTGGCTTAGGGCTTTACCCACTCCTAGGTTGCCTGGTTCGAACAAGTCTCGAGTCAGTTCGAGAAAGTTCAAGGCAGACCAATTTTAAGAATATGAGTATGAGGCTCAGATGGTCATATGAACATATTATGGTGGTTGAGTATGCCCAACATGCATATGATAGATACACCAGAACATGAATTACTAGTGTATACACGAGGTATATAAATGATCTTTTTTATGAGTTGGCTAGGGTTTTAGGCCAAGATCTATGTCATTACAGTGTTTAGTATTATTTTTGGATTTTTTGGGTATTTTATTTGCATGCAGCATAAGAATTTCGAATCAATAGATTGTGCCCCCGTGGGCCCAGCTTTATTGAGTTCAGGATTTGAGGCCCATTTAGCCTTCTTACCTCAATTCCTAGTTATAAAGTCACTTTTAAGACTCAAATTAGTTTGACTTTTGATGGTCTCGATCCGAGCTTTCCGTCCATATGTATATTGCATATACCCATAAATTGGCCCCACTAGGCCACGAGTTGTCGAATGTTTCAATTGTGCCACGTCATAAGATCTAAGAGGTCCACGTCAGCCCTCGCTTCACCATGTTGATTTAAAGAAACTTCCCACAATCTTGAGGATTTCCACCATTATCACCACCACCACTTTGGCTCACCACAGGCGAGACCTAGGCCCTCTTCTGGCCATAACCACCTTATGGTCGGCTATCAGTCCCTACCCACCATCACGATCGGTGCCGCCACAGTCGCCGTCGGTGATTGAGATTTTATCACTATTCATCACAAGTGCTGCCACTCTTTCGGGTCATTTTTGGCACCGGCAAGCCACCTCTGGCTGATCCGACCACCCCGATAGCTTCCCCTCACCGAGATCTTCATTTTGAGACCACCCACCACCACCACCACCGCATCTGCGATTGCCGCCAGCGACATCGCTGCACCCGGCGGTATACCGCCCTCTTTCTAGCTAGCCAATGGCCAAACTTCGTCGATCCTCACCACCAACATCTCTGCCTTTACGCACCCTTTCAATCGTGAGCTACGGTGATCCTAGCCGTGCCGCCATCGGTGTTTCCCGGCCATGGACACCGCCGCCCCCCACTTTTCGACCTGTTTACCTGCCTACCTGTGTCACGTCTACCTAGTCATGCTTACGTCTGCCTTGCCATGCCTGAGTCTGCCTGCTTGCGCCTGAGTCATGTCCATCATGTCCGCCCAGCTAACCTGGCCCATTTTTTAGTTAACCTAGAATGAGCTGGTTCAATTCAGTTTGGTCTGGCTCACCTTGGTTCAGTCTGGTTTTAACTCAAGTTTCAACCCGTTTTCAGTAATTTCTCGACTGTTTTTTGTAATCCACAAACCTCTACATTAGTTGTGATGCATATTCATATGATTTAGTATGATTGGATGTTATGATCATTTTTCTTTATTTATAGTTTTATTTATTTATTTATTATTATTTATTTATTTTATTTATATGTTTCTCCTATATGATAAATGTTTACATGATTATTTGTTATTGTTAATATCATATTTACTTATGAATATTAGTCTTATTATCTTTACTAAATTATATTTATTTATTTATTTATATTTTTATTTGTTCATTATGTGTATGTTATTATGTATTTGTATATAATTTGTATTTTTGTATTATATGACTATGATATTATTAATATTCATGATTAATGAGTGTTAACTATTTGTTTATTTATTTATTGAATTATTATTATTATTTTATATATATATATATATATATATATATATGTTTACTAACATGAGTATACATTGATATTTACTCGTATTTACCTATATAGTTATATACTAGAATTATATTATTATTTTATGATAAGAGTATTATTCATGTTTGTGTATTTATTATTTATCTAATTACCTATGAGTGCATTTTCTTATTTATTATTATTATGTCTCAATTTTTGTGCCACATATTTAGTTATAGGTTTATTAGCAGTATATATTTTATTAGGATGTATTAATGATATAAGGACACACCACAAACATGCATCATATAGAGATGTTAGTATTTTACTTAGTAGTGGGTTTCGATGTAGCTTTCGGAGTTCAAGCTCACCATAGATGTGCAGATACGCTTGGAACTTTGAGTACAAGTCCATAGGGCTCTCCTTTGCTTGACTCCATGTGTGTCGAGTTTAACTGTGTGTTAGACGTAGGATGACATCGGCGGTGTTTTATTAGATTCCTCCGATGTTGGGTCATTTAGTTATGTTTTATACACATGTTTAATAAAACTTCAAGGATGAGACCCCTTTGTCGGTTTTTGAACTGAAGCTCTACAAATATATGATATAAGCATCTTCTCTAAACCTATTATATAAGTACGCACAATTTTATTGATTTCATGAATAAAAGAGAGTGAGCGGTATAGAGATATATATGGACCGCACTAGTACTCCTTCAAACCTTGAGGTAGTGCATTGTATGAGGGTACTGCATAGCGCAACACATTTCCTGAATTTGTTGTACTAACTTATCTGTTCCTTTTGCCAATCGAATATCGTAGCGGGTGAAATATGGAAGATGTGAAAGAGTAAGCGTTGTATGTGTGAATATGAATATAAGCCATGCATGCGAGCTGACACTTGTTTAAGTATGTTTGCTTACCGCCCAGTGTGAGGTAATTCTGAAGTTTCATAAGTTTTCGTGGGTAATGGAATACCCATTTGCAAGTTTGTACTAGTTATTTTTCTAACCAGGCTTAGAAATTGCCTATTCACCACATCTAGACTTATTTTACATAATAATTATAGAAAGATTGAGGTTTTTGGGATAATTCAAGACCAATATCTTTGCTTAAAAATATATCTTGGAAAAACCAAATTTTGTGGGTGACCAGCAAAACTAGAGGCAAGTCGGCAACAATGGGCAGCCGCTCAAGCATGAGTAAAACATGGTCGTTAGCTGCGGTTAATAGCAATGCGAATTAAGATAAAAGTCTGGGCAAATCCAATTACCCATTCTGCCACAATTAACTGCCGCGTCTGTGGACCGTGGCACCTACGGCGAGGGCAAACCTAGTACCATGATAAGCCATGGCAAAGTTTAGCCATGGTATAGTCGTGGCAATAGATACTGAACCGTGACAATTGTAGAGAGACTTGCTTTTAGACACCAGCCACGGGCTGTCATGGCTTTGTCAGGCAAAAAATTTATCCATGATTAAGCCCGACTACCCTGTAGTAAAAATTTTACAAAAAAATTTAAAAAATAATAAAAATTGTATTTGTATATATATTTATTTATATTATCATACGTATATATATATTATTTAAATTCATATTTACATTTATTTTATTTTATTTTATTGGCGACACCGAGCGAAGAGGCAGGCCGATAGCAAGAGTGGAAGTGGAAGTCGAGGTGGGGCTGACAGACATGTCAATATGTTGGAGGGGTGTGTAGATGGAAGCCGACAGTGGAGGGGGAGGTTGGCGACAAGATGAGGCTTGTTAGGCAGAGGTGGTGGTGGGCGGTATGGGGAAAACACAAACAAGGGGAAGACATGGTGGCGGTGAGTGGAAGCCAACAACACCAGGGGAGCCCAGTGGCCGAGGAAGCTCGAAACAGTGATGGAGTGAAGATGGTGGCAGGGAGGCAGAAGCAAGGCGTATAAGCGCTCTGTTTGGGCAGGGGTACAAAATGGCAGTGGGGGTCATGACAACAGAGGGTGAACAACGACTGCGGTGAGGGGCACATGGTGGCGAATGGGGGCTCATGGCCATTGTTGGGGGGCATACAGTGTAAAACCTGTGACCCGAGTCAGGGTTTTACAGTTAGAACCGATCAGTTCGACCGCTATTTTCAGTTGAGTCAATTTCAAGACATGCGTATTAAGTTGAAGCCGGTTGTCTGTTATGAACCACGAGTGTACCCAAGCATATGATGATAACATCAATAAGACATCAGCAAAATGAGTTATCAGAATATATGAGAGTACGCTGAGATTTGTTTTATTTATTTTAGTATTAGACTGTATAATTATTTTTTGGCCGAATATCGAATTAGGATGCTTTACGGAGCAGTTTGAGTGGGTTATTAGTTATAGAGCATGTCATTGTGATGTTATGGTATGTATTATATTTTATGGGATTTTTGTAACACCCAAATTTCAGTTCACCTAAGAACCGAATCAGAAATGTTACGATCGAGTCGAGCCATGTTTAAAGTTGTTGGTCGATAAGACTCGATCGATTCAATAGATCGAAACAAACTCTTAGTGTCATGAAAATGGAAGACATTGTTAAATACGCATCAAGACACATCAAAGATAAGTAAAAGTAAGAAAAGAAATAAATGCGCTGAGTTCAAGTGTGTCTAGCATTTATTTGTCCTTCCACCAAAGTGTTACTACATATATTATATAAAAATGTTAGTAACGAGTGTTATTGGTCTGAAAAATAATTAATACAATCTGGCAAATGGGTATTCTATTACCCACGAGAATTTATGAAACTTCAAGATTGCCTTACACTTGGCGGTAAGCAAACATACTTAAGCAAGTGCCGGCTTGCATGCACGATTAATATTCATATTCATACATACAATGCTTATGCCTCACATCTTTCATATTTCACCCACCACGATACTCGAGTGGTAAAAGGAACAGTTAAAGTTAGTGCCACAAAGTCCGAAAATGTGTTGTGTTACGCAATACCCTCATACACCGCACTACCTTAGGGTTTGAAGGAAAACTAATGCGGTCCATATATATCTCTATACCGCTCACTCTTTTATTCGTGAAATCCATAAAATTGCACGTACTTATATAATAGGTTTAGGGAAGCGGCTTATATTATATATTTAAAGAGCTTCAGTTCAAAAACCACATCTTTGTAGTTTTATTAAACATGTAAATAAAACATGGCTAAATGGCCTGGCATTGAAATGATCCGATAAAACACTGCTGATGTCGTCTTACGTCTAAAATACGGTTAAACTCGATACACATGAAGTCAAGTAGAGATCAAGCAAAGGAGAGTCCTACAGACTTGTGGTCCAAGCTCCAAGCATATCTGTACATCTACAGCGAGCTTGGACATCAAAACTTACATCAGAACCCACTACTAAGTAAAATACTAACATCATATAACGTGGCGTGTGCTCATATCATCAATACATCTTAATAAAGAAAATAGTGCTAACAAACCTGTAACTAAACATGTGGCACGAAAATTGAGACATGTTAATAATAAATAATAAATAAATAAATAAACATAAAAATGCACTCATATAATTAGATAAATAATAAATACGTAAACATGAACAATACTCTAATCATAAAATAATAATATAATTACACTATGTAAATATACTATTAAACACAAGTAAATATCAATATATACTCGTATTAGTAAACATATCAATAAATAAATAAATAAATAAATTTATAATAATTCAATAAATAAATAATTAATTCTCATTAATCATGAATATTAATAATATCATAGTCATATAATACAAGAATACATAATTAGATACAAATAAATAATAACATACACATAACGAACAACTAAAGAAATATATATATATATATATATGGAGAAAGTATTGCTGTAATTGAGCACAGCCATCTTGGCTGTGCTCAATTTTTTTCAGCCGTTGGATTGAATCCAACGGCTGAAAAACCCACCTTGTTAAGCAGTAATTCCGCTCCCGCTCCCGCTCCCGACATTGCCGCGCCGATCGACGCCAACACCGCTGTTTTTGTCGGCGCCGCCTTGGGTCACCCGGGGCAGTGGACGGAGGTTGGCGACGACAAGGGAGCGGCGGTGATGTCGGCGGTTGGACGGAGGCCGGCAACTCTCCAAGAAACAGAGCAGTGAGGGGCGGATCCGCCCCGGCCATGCCCACTCCCGCTCCACCTCTTCAGCGACGTCGCACGCCTTTTTCATCGGGGCGGATCCGGAAGCAGTCGCTGACGGCTGCAGCCTGGGGCGTGGCGTCGCCGGGGGCGGGGACATTCAGGTTGCGGGGGTGGTGGTGATGGCGAGGAGGGCGATGGCAAGGAGGTCGGTAGTGAGCGGCGATCCGAAGGAGGTGCAGAGGTTGGGCAACGAGTAGTACAAAAGGTGGTGCTTTGCGGAGGCGACGGCGGCGGCGAGGTCGCCGGCGGTCGTGGGTGGAGCGGCAAAAACAGAGGAGAAACAGGGGAGGTCGGGGAGCTCAATGGCAATTTCGTAATTAAAACTTGACTCGCTCCCGACTTGAGTTAATATTATAAAATATATCCCGAAAAATACAAAAAAATATAGTAAAATACGATAAAATAAAATAATCAAGTTCTAATAGATTATTTTATTTTATAGTATTTTAATCTATTTTTTTCATATTTTTTGAGATATATTTCGGAATATTGATCGAGTTGAGTCAGGCTTTTATTTTAAAACTACTCCTCTTGAAAAATATGAAAAAATAGGGTAAAATACCATGAAATAAAATAATCCATTATAATTTGATTATTTTATTTTTTGGTATTTTCCTGAATTCTTTTTACATTTTTAGGGAATTATTTCGTAATATTGACTCTAGTCTGGACCAAGTCAAGTTTTTATTACAAAACTACCCCTGCCCATTTCCTTCCCAACTTATGTCAATATCACGAAATAAATCTAGAAAAAAATGAAAAAATAGATAAAAATATCATAAGATAAAATAATCAATTAGAACTCAATTATTTTATTTTATGGTATTTTATTATATTTTATGGTAATTTCGAGTCAAATTTTTATTACGAAATTACCCCTGCCAATTTCCTCCTCCCTCCTTTATTTTGCCGGCGACTCTGTTTTTCCACCCTTTGCCGTGCCACCCAACTAGTGCTGTCACTGAGTCGGGACTTGAATCTGTAGCGGGTTAATTTTTTATAATAAAAATTTGACTCGGTCCCGACTCGAGTTAATATTACAAAATAAATGCCGAAAATATAAAAAATACAGGAAAATATTATAAAATAAAATAATCTAATTATAATGGATTATTTTATTTTATAGTATGTTACCCTATTTTGTTCATATTTTAAAATAAAATCTTGACTCGGTCCCGACTCGAGTTAATATTACGAAATAAATCCTAAAAAATTAAAAAATATAGGAAAATACCCTAAAATAAAATAATCTAATTCTAATAGATTATTTTTTTTATGGTTTTTAATTCTATTTTTTCATATTTTTTGAGAGGGGTAGTTTGGTAATAAAAACTTGACTCGGTCCTAACTTGTGTTAATATTACGAAATAAATCCCAAAAAATATAAAAAATACAGAAAAACATCATAAAATAAAATAATTGAATTATAATGAATTATTATATTTTATGGTATTTTTTTAATATTTTTTAGGATATATTTCGTAATATTGACTCGAGTAGGGACCGAGTCAAATTTTTATTACGAAACTACCCCTGCCTTTCCTCTTCCTTCCCTCCCCTGTTCCGCTGGCGACTCTGTTTTTCCACCGAACAGCCTATCGCCGGCCGCCCGCCGCCCCCCACCGAACAGCCTATCGTTCGGGCACGCTCACCAGTGGCTCGCTTCTCTTCTTCATCGGTAAACATGGTTTTTTTGTTGCATTTTGTTTGTCTGTGTACATTTTTTACTGTTTGTTGTTTTGTTCATCAAACCTACTATCAACCATCGGCAGAAATGCTTTGTTTTTTTTTGTTTTTTATGGTGCCGGAATTGGTTTGGTTTTTGTTGCTTCGAGTTTGGTTTTGGTTGGAGTAATTATGCATGGAAGAGTTCCGCACTGATGTAAAGTTTGGGGTTTTGGGTTTGATTGCTTTCTCTTTGATGATACCATCTTGTTTTGTTCCGCACTGCCTTTGCCATCATCCTAGCATTCGCTTGGCAAAAGGCCATCCGCCTATGGCCGGCCTTCATGGTCCGCTTCATCCTCTGGAGCACCTGCCTCCTCTCCCTCGCCGCCGGCGTCACGCTGCTCTGCTTCTCCATGGCCGCCACCGACGTCATCGGCGTCTTCCTCCTCTTCGCAGTCGGCAACGGCCTCTACTCCCTGTGGGTCGACCACCGGGTCGGCTTCACCGCCCGCGTCGTCGCCAACTCCGTCCTCCCCGTCCCCGAATTCCCCAGCTTGAACCTGCCCATCTACTGGATGATGGCCGTCGGCTTCGTTTGGGTCTCCCTCTGGTCCATGGCCGTCATCGGCGCCCTCAACTTCTACGCCCCGCCGCTCGTCGTCATCGCCCTGGTCGCTAGCTTGGCCTGGACGGCGGCGACCGCCCGTAACGTGGCCAATTTGACGACGAGCAGGGTGATCGCGCTCTACTACTTGGGGGATGCAATCCGATGCCAACATCTGCTTCCAGAGAGCCATCACCAGCAACCTGGGCAATTTGACGACGAGCAGGGTGATCGCGCTCTACTACTTGCGGGGATGCAATCCGATGCCAACCTGAGTTTTGTGCTCCTACTGATACATCGGAACACGGGGGCGGCCGTCGACTTCATCTCCAGAATGCAATGCAAAGTTTTTGTCTTTTTCTGAGCGTCGGATGAGTTTTGAACGGTCAGATCAAAACTCAAGCACAGCCAACTTGGCTGTGCTCCATCACAGCAACCACGAGCTCTATATATATATATACAATTTAGTAAATATAATAAGATTAATATTCATAAGTAAATATAATATTAATAATAACAAATAATCATGTAAACATTCATCATATATGATAAACATATAAATAAAAATAAATAAATAATAATGCATAAATAAATAAAAATAATCATAACATCCAATCATGTTAAATCATGTGATTGTGCATCACAACTGACATAGAGATTCTCAAATTACTGAAAACGGTAGAAGAACAAACGAAAAGAGTTCAAAAATGAGCTAAATGAGACTGAATTGAATGGGCATACCCAACCCGGTCTGGGCTAACTAGAAAATGGGCTGGGTTGCTGGGCGGACCTGAACTGGATGGGCAGACTTAGACATGGGCTGGCAGGCTGGTGAATAAGATCAGGAAGGCAGACGTGGAAGCGAACGCGGACAGGCGAACACGACGCATGTAAACGAGTTGATCGGGGAGCAGCGTTGTTCGTCACTCGAAAACACCAACGGCAGCGCGGCTTGGGTCGTCGCCGATTGGGATTGACTGCCCATGCGATGAGGATCATGATGGTAGTGGTGGTCGTCGGAGTCTGGTTGGTGGTTGGCCGAAAATCGGCATAGAAGGGGGTATTGCCGCCGGGTGCGGTGATGTTGCCGACAGTGGTCACGGCTACGACAGTGGTTGTGAGTGGTCTCAAAATGCATATCTCAGAAAGATGAAGCTTTTGAGATAGTCGACTTCATTAAAGGACAGTTGCTGCGTTGAAAGATGGCCCGAAAAGGTAGTGGTGGTGGCGGAATTCGGCAGAAAAAATGCCATCGCCAGCGGTGGCAATGTAGGTGGCGATCCCAAGGTGAGTGCCAACAAGGATAATAAAATAGATTTGATAACATTGTCTTAGAATTTACATGGCCTATTATGATATTGCAACATTCAGCCCAATAAAAAACAGTTGATGGTTGATGGTCCCAAAGACCAGCCAGCCAGCACATTATTGAGAGTCAAGACCAAATGACAAGAAGAATGTGGTTGAAAGATGTTAATCAAACAAATCATTGTTAACCAACATATTAAATGAAATCCATTACAATTACAAAGGAATCCACTTCAATCACACTAATTGGAATCAAATAACATGAATTTGAATGATAACAAAAAAGGAACAAAATAGATGAAGATCGAACAAAGAAAGCCTGAACTTCCCATATACTTACACTTATATATGTTCTTATTGCAAGCTAATTGCAATTTTATTTTAAAGCTTTCAAAACCCAAAATCCATGGCGAGTGTTTATATATCAAATTAAATGAATTTCTTTAATCAAGGGGATGTGATAAGGTCTGCAATCGGGAAACGCAGAGAGAGGTGGACCCGGCAATCGTCCTTGGGCGCGATGGTGGGGACATACGAGAGATCGTCGCAGCCGTCGGATCGGTCCCGCTTGAAATCGACGGTCGACGCGA
Organism: Piper betle; assembly: GCA_033002965.1. Lineage (NCBI taxonomy): Eukaryota > Viridiplantae > Streptophyta > Magnoliopsida > Piperales > Piperaceae > Piper > Piper betle. Next base: position 59,527 of record JAURVB010013407.1, on the reverse strand, counting down.
ACATCGCGATGAACAGAGCGAGGTAGTTGAGCGCGTACCGCTGGCCCACACATTGGTGGGGCCCGGCCCCGAAAACCAGGAAATTCTTCTTGTACAGCTCGTCCTCTTGTCGGTCCGGTCGGTAGAACCTGTCCGGGTCGAACCGGTCCGGGTCGGTGAACCCTTGGAAAGACGACTCGTAGAGGGACGGAAAGATGATAGTGCCCTTAGGCACGGTGTAGGTCTCGGTCAGGCGGAAGTCGGCGAGCGCCAAATGCGGCACCAAAGTCGCCGGCGGCCGGTACCGTACCACCTCCCGCGCCACCGCCTGCACGAACCTCATCTCTCGCAGCTGCTCGGCGGAGAGGGGCAAGCCGGACTCCGGTGACCAGTGGGCCGCGACGTCGGCGCGGACGCGGGCGAGGACGTCCGGGTGGGAGTCGAGCATGGCGACGGCCCAGAGGAGGGAGGAGGTGGACGCATCCTGGGCGGCGAAGAGGAAGTCGAAGATGTGGCCGCCGATCTCGGCGTCAGACGAATGTTGCGGCGGGGGAAGGCCGGCGGCGGTGGCGTCGGCGGACTCGCGGACGAGGTTCTCCGTCCAGAAGTCGACGAGGCAGGCGGGGTCGGCGCCGCCGCAGATGCGGGCCTTGCTGCGGGCGACGCAGTCGGAGAGGGCGATGCAGAGCCGGTCGACGGCGAGGCGGGCGGCGCGGAAGGCGGTGCCGGGGAGGTCGAAGGGGAGGGCGAGCAGGCCGGCGTTGAAGAGGGCGTAGTCCCGATTAAAGGCGTCGCGCTCGGATTGGGCGAGGTAAGGCCCGACGAACACGGTCTGGGAGGTTTCGAGGTTGAGGTCCCGGCAGAGCAGGCGAAGGGGGATAGCGGCGCCGCCAGCTGCTAAGGAAAGCTCGGCCCACCGGGCAAAGTGGCGGCGGAAGAGGCGCTGCTGTATGGACAGGTAGGCGGCGAGGGCGCGGGGGGTGAAGTTGGGGGCGAGGCGGCGGCGGACGTCTTTGTGTTTCTGCCCAAACATGAAGATGAGGTTGCCTTCCCCAAACAGCTTCTTCCCGAAGGGGTGCCCCACCACTTGGAAGGCGTCGGGCCGCACATTGGCGAAGATCCGGTGCGACGCCTCGCTGTCCCGCACGAACACCATGAACTTCCCCAGCACGTAGTCGGCGGCGATTTGGTCCGGGCTCCTCTTCGCCGAATCTGCCAGCTTCGCCCAGTAGTTAGTCGGATTCCTGGCCAGCGGCACCGTGCTCCCGATCACCGGCACCACCAACGCCGGCCCCGGGATTGACCGCTTCTTCCTCAGAAACGCGATTTGCTCCAGCAGCAGCAGCAGCACCAAGAAGGATACCAGGTACGGCCACACCGCCACCTCCATCCCCTCCCCTACCACTAGATTAATTCCTTCTACGAGTAGTAGCAGTATAGTAGTGTCGGAGCAGTAGTGGTACTCCGATGGTTGGGGCGCCCCAGAATGGGAATGGGAAGTAAATTAATATATGCCTAGCCGGGTTTGACGCAAATTCAAGCGCAGACGTTGTTGGCGGACCAATGTCGGGAGTGGTGACGATGGTGGGCTGGTCATTGGTCGTCTTGGTTGGAACCCAAAGAAAGTCAAGTGGTAGAAGTCAAGGAGGCTGCTAAGTGCCGATGCTTATGTTGAGAGAAATGCAAATATTCTAGTCAGAATTTTGTTCAGGGCTCAGATATAGATTGGAAGGGAGAAGGTTCCCGAGGCGGAAGAAGATCACGAGCAAATGGCTTCACTAGTCATAATACTGCTGCGATAACAAATAATAATAACAACCCACAAGCTCCGCAGCTGACAAAGAGAAGCAAAGTTTGAAGCGAAAAGCCAAAGATAACTGGAATGGGGGAAGAGGAGAAAAGAGGATGGGTCAAAGAGGATGGGGGTTCCCAAAAATCCAGAAGCCAAGTACGCTGGTTGTGGTTGAATTGGGAGCCGTTGGAAAGTGACGGAGGATTAGAAGTTGGAACTGACTTGATCAGAACGAAACCAGGGAGGCGGCATTTTGACAGGAGACGTGGACTGATGTGCTGGTTCGGGTAAAGAAAGGAGGAGCTGGGTGGGGTCATTTGCCTCCTCCTTTGTCCTTTGGTCTCTTTTGTGCTTAATGGGGCTGTGTTGGGTAGGATGTCCTTGTTTTCGATTAAAATTAGGGCTGTGTTGGGTTGGCTCCCGGTGGAGATAATTCATCACTTTTTTAATATAAATAAAGATTGGATGATTTTTAGCTATTTATTATTTTATATTTATATATTTTTAATAATTTAAGCTAACTTAAAATATATACATTTAAATTTAAAATTTTTGTATAATATTTATTTGCATTATTTGCTTTATATTTTAGTATATATTTATTTATTATAGCCTTATATATTGTATTTATTTATAAAAATTTCATTATAATATTATTTATTAAATAGTCAATATTCATGAATTTGTTGATTTCAAAAATCTGCTTACTTCAGATTAGTTAAACTTAAATTAGGGTATAGTTTTAGACAATTTAGATTTTCTACTTCTACTCAATAATAATGAAAAATTAGAACGTAATTTTATTTTGTTGGTAGGAAATAAAAGACAAAATTATAAATAGTTAAAGGATTTGTAGTATATATTAATTATAAATAAAAACTAATTTTTTTACAAATAAAAAATAAAGAGTAATATTGTAAAATATTTAGATAATACTTGACAACACTATATTGAAAGTCTTCAGTTTTATATATTAGTATAGATATAGACTGAGCTGTGCACTCCAGCTTCATATATAAGCTCTCATAGAATATAATAATTTAATATATTTTATGTAAATTTTGATTTTTAAGATGAACTCTAATTAAATAAATAGACATAGTACAATGATTTGATTTTTTTGTTAGATATGGTTTTTGGTGAATTAGTGCAAATTTTAATTCTTCTTCTATTAATAAGAGTAGATTTAGCGTGTATGAGGTGCATTTATTGCCATAAAAAAGATATAAAACACATAAATTTTATTTAATTATAATTTATAAAAAGTTAATGTTCAAGTAAATATGAGTTAATTATTATGATATAAATTTTTTCACAAAATTCCTTTTTAAACTTTTCTTAGGAAGATTTATTGTCAGGAAATTTTCAAGGGAGACTACTTAGTGAAGGTCTTACTTACATTTTGTCATAAAATAATATGCAAATGGATAATTTTGTAGTGAAAGATCAATACATTGTCATGAATTGCTATTTATAGATTATAGATTTTTGCATTGTTTATTCCTAACCAAATAAAGCAAGGAAAATTTTATTTTTTGAGCTAGTAATTGGATTACGATTGGTCAATGATGGTTTTTCAAGGCTGATGAAACTTATCTTATGTTAGACCAAAGGACTTTGATGAGGAAACATTCCAAGACACAATTAAGATCCTGAAGACAAGACTCAAAAATTTAGAAAATAAGAGTCTCAGCAATAGAGTTTGGAAGATGTTTTAAAAAATCGATCGGCTACCAATCAGGCTAGGGCACAAGTCAATTATGCGATCGACAAGGCATTTGAAAGAGTGATTGGTTACCAAATACAACAGATCAAGGTTTCTTTCAGAGTAATCATTGACGGGGGGAGCTTGGATTTGAACATGGATATGGATAACATCACTCAAGGAATTTGGTTGATTTTGGATGGTCTTTCGAGCGTAGGATTTGGAAGCCTCTCAAATCAATCGACAGGACCTTCGGCAACCTTCGTCAACCGAACAATTGGGCCCATAAAATGTGTTTGTTTGCCGAACTCGGTTGAAAACCACCAAAAGTCAATTCTTGCCTTTTTAGATCAATAGTCGAGATTAGACATCATCGGTTGTAAATAAGAGTCTTTAGAAAATGTTTGAAGCTCATAAGGTTATCTAAGATTCAAAAAGCTTGGTGTTAAGAGATTGAAAGTAAATCAAAGAGCGAAATCCTTAGAGACGGGTTATTATGTTGAGAGTTTGCGCTTGTAAAAATATCAAATTTATGATTTTTTGTAAGAAAAAACAAGTAAACTTCAAGCGTGTTTAGACTGTGAGAGAGCCTTCACCAATCGATGTGGATTGTGTAGGATGATCTAACTTCGGTTGGTGTTCCTCAAAGGTGTTGGCGTGTTCTTCCTTGGTATAAGAGTGATGCTAGTTGTCTTATTTTTAGTGGAAATAGCTTGTAACAAAATGGTGTGCTTGCTTCCTTGGTATAGGAGTGGTGCTAGTTGTCTTATTTTTAGTGGAAATAGCTTGTAAGAAACTTGTGTGCTTGCTGTTTAAGTTCGATAGAAAGGACTTGTAAAAGAACAAGTGGTCACTTCTAGGTGTACAAGTGTTTCTCATACTGAAGCTAAAAGACCTACTCAACCAAAAGACTCCATGGGGTAAAAGAGAGGAGTAGAGTTCTAAACATTTTTAAAAACTCCTTGTATCTTTATAGTTTGATTTCTTTTTCATAATCTCTTCACTTTGCTTCTTTTTATTTTAATACTTGCCAAATTCATAAACATATTATGTATTTGATTATTTAACTCATACAAAGTTCTTGTATTTGAAAATTTTATTTTAGGGGCTTGTGTGAGTTATTTTTTTCAAACTCATTTACTTGTATGTTTTGACCTAATTTACCAACACTTGTGAAAATTTTTTAATTGAATTCTTGTTTTCATTTTTGCACTTTACATGCTTGATTAAATTCCGCACTTAATACTTGTTAAATTATCAAAATTAATTGGTAGTCCTAAGATACGTAAGCATACTAATTGATATATTTAGTTTTATTTTGATTAGTAATTACCTGTACTAAGAACCAAATCACAAGTATCCACTTATATAGAGCACTTGGTTTTCCAAACAACATGCTCACATAATTTATGTAGATGTCAAAAAACTCTAATTACTACCATTCACGCACTGTGAGAGCTATTTGACTTTGCAACGTGTAAGCTGACTAATAACAACTTAATTGAGGTGGCATTGGATCCTGATTTTTAAAATATCTAGAAAATGTTTCCCTAATGTCAATCCCTATACGGGCCATGTGATTAGATGTCCAACTTATTTGGATCTAGAATGCCAATCAATATAAGATCTTATAGTCAATATGTCAATTGTAAGCAAATTACCGGCCATTAAATATCTGCAATACTAGTTTTAAAATTTAAATAATTAATGAGGGCGGTCCCCCCATACATCTCTGCTTCTTCATTTCGTTATGTTTATAAGTGGCTTGGAAATGGCTCGGGTGATAGAATTACCATAACTATTTACCATATAAATTTTTTTATCATGATCAAGCCATTAACTAAGTTTATAAGGTTCTATCATGACCAAGTTTTCACTATTTTACCATCGGTTAAACGGTTAAATTGGTTAAAAATTACATATAATAAACCTAACTTTATTAAATTGATTTTAAGTTATCTAAAATAATTTCTCATTCACAAAATATAAAATGCTCTAACTATCCAAACGGCGTTAATCTTGTATTAGAAAATATAAAATTAATAAATAAATTATAATCCAAATCAAGTAAATTCATCAAATTAATACTTTGACAATTATATTGTTCAAGATCAATGTTAATGTAGAAATAAGTTTTCTAATTATATATAAAATAATGAAATAATATTTAACAAATTCATTATATCATTTATAGTAGAGCTTTCTGCCATTATTATTTATATTTTAAGACGGTTTGGTTTAATGAGCAAGTAGAGTCGAGGTTAGGTGTATAATAAAATTTATAGCCACTAAATGGTCATCTGATTTACTGATTTACTAATAATTTTAAATTAAATAGAACAAAAATAGTAAAGATCTTGTTCAACGTAGAAGAAAAGTTGTTAATTAATTTAATCAAACTAACTTTAAAATTAAATGGCAATTAGAGAAAGCTCTACCATAACCAATTTACCGATTTGACCAAATATTATTTAATTATTTTAAATATAACTATAAAACTTATTTCTACTTTAACATTAATGTCAAAATTTTAATTGTCAAAACATTAATTTGATGAATGTACTTAATTTAGATTATTTATTTATTAATTTCATAATTTCTAGTAGTAGATTTACCACATCTAATACTTAATAGGGTAAAATCCTATTTACAAATAAGGGTAGATCTTTAATTTGGATAACTACTTTTAGATAGATGACTTAGCTCATTAGCTTACACTTTGGACTGAGCAGTTATAGAGGTATTCGAGCCTCCAAGCCTCCTTCTGTGTTATATGGTGGACTAAACTAAGGATGTTAGCTAGGCTACCGGTCATGAGCCAAAGAAGGTCGTGGGCTAGCTAGCAACGGAGGTGTAAGAATTTTGGGGAAGAAACTTCTTAAGGTGGGTGGATTGTGAGATCCCTCGACTTAGTCTCACATGTAATACCTACTAGGGTAAGATCTTATTTATAAATGAGAATGAATTATAAATCTTCAACTTGATTAATTACTTTTAAAGAGATAACTTGTCTTATTAGTTTGTACTTTAGACTAAGTCATTAATTTCATAATTTCTAGTACTAGATTAACATAGTTTAGATGGTTAGAACATTTTTTATTTGTGAGCGAAAAAGTATTTTAGATATCTTAATTTTTAACCAACTTAATAAAATTGTGTTTAGGATATATAATTTGTAACAAATTTAATCATTTGTTAACCATTTGGCCAACATCAAAATTGTGAAAACTTGGTTATGGCAAAACCTTGTAAAATTGGTTAATGGTTAAGTTATGGTAAAAAAAATTTAAATAGTAAATGGTTTTGGTAATAATATCTACTGAATCGTAATCGAACCATTTATAACACCAGCTCTATTCAAATCGAGTTGTTAGTAGAGTTTGAATACAAGAAAGCACGAGCATTATTTATCTACGTTTTAAAAAATAAATTATTATATAATAAGTTTCTAAGGATTAAATAGTTCAACTTCTCATGAATTATATACCAAATAGTTTATTCGTGCATGAAACTATTATATTATCTTGTAAAATCATTATGAGGACATGATTTTAATTATTATTATTTAGATATTATATAAATAATTATATAAAAATATATAAAATATATTTTTAATGTATTATATTGAGCTTTGTTCAATAAATTTAATAACATGCAAGTATACGGTCAAAATAAGTAATATAATGATGAATTTTGAGTATCATCCCATAGAAAGATGAATTTGTTTAAATTCTTAGAGAAAATAAAACTAATAACAAAATAAAATAAAAAAGACTCGTTCTAGAGTCGAATTTCCTTAACATGAATATAATCTTCATTACATTTTACTCTTATCTTTTGTTCATTTGGATTGTCGATCTAAGATAATATATGATATGGTAGCTCCCACTCCAACATGCTTTTATTATTTTGTTTTAATTTCTACCTCTCGCTGATAATTGATTAACCAACTAAATAATATATTAAGATTTATCGTATACGACATTGTGTATCTCCCCACCACAATGATAAACAAGATAAAGACTTATCGTATGATCAATTATCTATAACTAATTTAAATAATTTCTAACAAAATCTAATTAAACCTCATGATTTTAAAATTAAGTGATCAATCTGCTCTAGCATTAAGAACATAATCATTCAAACGATCCGATTAAATAAAAGAGTAAGAGGTTGAAATGAATTTAATTAAACCATATTAAGTTTCATTCTTTTCTAGAGCGAAATAAATGATTACTCCATACTAAAATTAAAGAAAATGATGAAAAAGAAATGAACTTTTATTATAAAAATTAACAAAAATTACAACAACTAAACTACTTGATTCACTAAACTCTTAAATTAAGAGTTGAGATATGGTAAATAACAAATGACCACCTATTTATATAAAAGATGAAATACCTATAGGATACAATAAGTCAAGGAGGGAGTTTACAACTCGATATCTAATTAATTATAGTGTCCAATCAAGTTTGCAACTCTTTGACTTGCTCAACCAATCCTCAAGTGTTAAGGATGCATCCAAGGTCATCAACAATTATCCTTTGTGGCTTTGTGAACTCCTTGGAGTTACCATTGGGTGGATCTAAGTGCCATAACTTTCCATTCCTAAACTTTTTTTCTTTATCTTTTTTTGCATTTAAACTTCAAAATCAAGCATATCTTATAAAATATTAATTAACTAAAATATTAAAAAAATATATCACCTAATTTATAGTATATATACTCAAAATTTATAAAATTATATTAAAAATATGAACAAAAATTTCATAGTTTAAACACATAACAAGCTTCGAGTTGAATCGGGTTGAACATAGATATGCTCATGCTTATTTGATTTGAGAATAACAATAAAAATAATAATAATAACTAATAATAATAATAATAATAATAATAATAAATATAATAATAATAATCATCATCATCGTCATCATCATCATCATCATTGTGATAGGTAAACTACTAACTTTGCGTGCATCTCGTTTTTTGTTTCTTTACTGGTATATATAATAATTCTCATCTCAAATGCATCTCGGTGTGGTAATCTTCTAACTTGGCGTGCACCTCGTTTTTTGTTTATTTACTAGTATATATAATAATTCTCATCTCAAATGCATCTCGGCCTGCATGAGATTGCTTTCATGTCGTATTTCTATCACGGCATTTGATGAAAAGACATGAGGACAAAATATCTTATCAATTTCAACTTTATCTCAACTAAAAGACTTGAAGTTGCGTAATCTTCGTGATTTACGTGCTACAAGGTCAAATCAATTCAAATCAAACCATTTAAATATGGCTTTAGAAAAGAAAAAAGGTTAATCAAAAACCGTTGAATTAATGTCATTCTCAAAATAACAAATCAAGCTTAATGGTCATTTTTAAATGGAGATTTCTTAGTAATTAGCATTACGGGGTGCTGATGTAAGATAGAGTAAAAGTCACTTACACCTTGGGGAATCAACCTCTTTCAAATCTGATCACCAATTTAAACCATATATGGTTGTAATATGGCTTACATAAAGAGCATCTACCTACTTATTACTCTCTTTTTAAGTACGTGTTTGGGAAACTTGAACTTTTTCTCATCCATTTTAGTTTTGGATTGGTTACAACTTGATTGAGTTGCTTGTCTGGCCCTTTTACCAGGATCAGTATGTATGGAATATTATGTGTGAGCCACATCCCTTGTCTCCCTTGGTGCATGATGATGCTCAATTGGACACTATGCTGCTACTCGACTCTTATGTTTTATTTTTATTTGAGTCGAGTCTAGTTAAGTTTAAGATTGTGTTTCTAGCGAGTCAAGATTGCTTGTTACATGTTTGGAAACCCTTTTGGTTGATCATAGTCCTCCCACCCCACTTAGGACCCGTAGCATGGTTGTCAAGGAACTCTGATAGCTCTACAGGTGTGAACCCTAGGAGCATGTAAATTGCGCCCAGTGCAAAGGCACCCCCAAAAGTCTTTCTGCCAGGTTCTAGAACAAATTCACCCCTGACAGCACCCTTGTGCCAGCCTGTTTTAGGTAAGGGCTCAACTTTGGGTGCAAGGGCACTAGTGTCCAACACCCTTGTGCCTAAATTTGAAAATTTTCCATCCTTTTCTAGAACAAAGGCACTGCGCCTACACCCAAAACTTATACCCGACTTTGTGTATGGCTTGTTTTAACAAGCATTCATGGTTTGGATCTGGAAAATCAGTGGTTCAGCTTGTAGAGGCCAGTGCACACGCACTGGGTGAGCACCTTTGTGCTAGAGCTGTTTTCCCTTCTATAAATTCAGCCCATCCCCCTCACATTTTACCCCTTTGCACAGTCCTCCCGACCTTCCCCTCTCTTCTTATCTTCTCCACTTCTTCCCCAGCTCCTCCTAGCTTTCTCAAACCTCTCCGAGCCTATCCTTTTCCTTAGGGTTGTAGCTCTTGGGACCAAGAGTGTAAAACCCCATTTTCGAGTTAGGGTTTTACCTAATTTGAGTTTTTCCCTATTCGGGTCAGTATCGAGTTGGTTCGAATGAGCTTGAGCCAGACCAATTTTCAGACCATGAGTATGGGCTTAGGTGGCCATATGAGCATGTTATAGTGGCTGAGTATGCCTGACATGTACACAATAGTTTCAATTATGATACAATAGAGCATGAATTATCAGTGTATACACGAGGTATACATATGATTTTTATGAGTTAGCTAGGATTTTAGGCCTATATCTAGGTTGTTGCAGTGTTTAGTATCCGTTTGGGATTTTCTTAGTGTTTCATTTACATGTAACATAGGAATTTTGGATCACTGGATTAGGCCCCTGTGGGCCTAGCTCGATTGAGTTCAGGGTTCGAGGCGCATTTAGCCTTCTTGCTTTGTTTCCTCCTATACAGTCACTTTTAAGACTCCGAGTAAATTTCAACTTTGGACAGTCTCGATCCTAGCTTTCTGTTAATATGTATATTGCAGATACCCATAGGTGGGCCCCACTAAGCCACGAGTTGTTGAATGTCCAAATCATGTCACGTGGCAAGATCTGAGCCATACACTCAACCCTAGCTCCACCCATTGATTTCCAATGATGTCCCTTGATTTTGGATGTTTTCACCTTAGTGCCACCACCACTTCAACTCGCTGCCTGTGAGTATTCACCTCCTGGCCACCGGACCAGCACCCCCGTGACCGCTTCACAGCCAGATTTCTATCCATACCCTTCACTACCACTGGCGCCACCACAGTTGTAGCTAGCGACAGATTTCTTAAAGTCGGTTTTCCCTTGTCGCCGCCACCGTTCGAGTCATTTTTTTGCATCGGCGAGCTCACCTCCGGCCTATCCGACCATCCCGATAGCTTTCCCTAGCTGAGATCTTCCATTTGAGACCAACACCGACCACCACCGTGGCCGTGATTGCCGCCGGCAACATCACCTCACACGGCGGCAATGCCGCCCCTTTCTGGCAGATTTCCGAATATCCATTGGCTGGACCCCGCCGATCGCCACCACCATCATGATCCTCATTGCATAGGCTGTCGATCCCAATCGGTGGAGACCCCAGCCGTGCCGCTGTCTGTACTTTTTAGCGACAAGCACTGCCACCCCTATTTGGCCCATTTACCCGCAACACATTCACTTGCCCGCAATCACTTCCACGTCTGTCTACTTGTTCTTGTTCACTAGCCGCCAGCCCATGTCTGAGTTTGCCAGTCCAGTTTAGGTCCGCCCAGTCAACCCAACCCATTTTTCGATTAACACAAACAGGGTTGGTTCGACCCATTTGGTTTGGTCTGGTTCAGTTAAGTTTGGTCCGATTCAGCACATTTTCGGACCGTTTTCTTCCGTTCTTGCACCATTTTTGGTAATTCAAGAACCTTTACATTAGTTTAGATGCATATTAAATTAGCATGTTTAGATGTTATGATTTTTATTACTATTTATTTATTTATTCATTATTGTTTATTTAGTTATTATTATTTTTAATTTATATGTTTATCGTATAAGATGAATGTTTACATGTATTTTGTTATTATTAATATTATATTTACTTATTAATATTACTCTTATTATGTTTACTAAATTCTATGTGTGTGTGTGTGTATATATACGCTACTGTGCGCTGCGTTTTCAGCGGCGTTTTTGATCCGGGGTACCGCTCGGATCGAAATCCGGCGGCCCGGATTTAATTTATCCCCCCCTCCCGTCGACGCGGCTTTGGTGCCCTTGGCTCCCGCCAATGCCTTCCCGCGGTCTTCCTTCTATAAAACCGCCGGCTCGGCCGTCCCCACCGACCCACCTCCTCTCCCCATTTGTCGGCCGCCTGTCCCCGCCGACCGCCCCTCTCACCCATCCCCGCCCCGTTCGAACCCCGCTCCCCAGCCACCGACCCCTCCCCAACCTGCCGCCCCCGTCGCCCCCCCGCCCTAGTCGCCCCCTACCCCCGCCCCGCCGTCCCCCGCCGTCTCTGGCCCCCTGCCCCCCGCCCCCTGCCTTCCCTCCCCTGTCGCCCCACACCGGCCGCACCCCACCCCGCCCCGCCGGCGTCTCCGCCGCCCGTCGGCCCCCGCCCTGCCCCGCCATCCCCCGCCCCTGCCTTCCCTCCCCGTCCCCCGCCTCCCCACACCCTGCCCTCCCCCAGCCCCGCCACCTCTGCCGCCCCCACCCCCGCCACCACGGGCGGCCCCTGCCCCCGCCCCGCCGTCCCCCAGCCCCCGCGCCCTGCCCCGCCCCCCCAGCCCCATGCCCCTCCCTCCCCTACCTCGCCACACCTGCCGCACCCCGCCCCCGCCCCTACCGCCGTCACCCGGCCCCTGCCCCCCACTCCCTCGCCGCCCCCCAACCCCCGGCCCCCGCCCCCCACCCCTGCCACCCCCTTCCCACACCTGCCGCCCCCTACCACCCCTCCCTCCCCTGCCCTTCCCAAACTTGCCGCGCCCCCCACTGCCCCTTGCCCCGCCCCTCGCCGCCCTGCGCCCCCATCCGCCCGCGCCCCCCACTGCCCCTTGCCCCGCCCCTCGCCGCCCTGCGCCCCCATTCGCCTGCGGCCCCCCTGCCGCACGTCCGACGACCTCAGTCGCGGCCCTGCAATCACCCGTCGTCGTCGTCCCGACTCGAGTCAAAAAAAATTGACTCGGTCGCGCGTGAGTGTTCTAGTTTTAAACCTTAAATTTAATTTTTTTTAACGGGCTTCCGTGGCATATATTTATATTTGACACTAAATTTATATTTTTCAGGTCACATTGAGTTGAGGTCGCGAAAAATACATCTTTCGGAATACGAAAATCAGGTTAGAGTTAAGCCTTTAAAAATACTTTGACTTAACTGAAGCATGTTTACTGCATTTATTTTAATTGAAAATATTCTTAGTTTTTATAAATTTTATATTTTTTAAGAATGGACAAGCTTCAAGATAAAGCATACGAGGAAGAAGAAATAGGCAAAAATATTACAACAATTTATCCTATTGTAGAAGATGAGTTCAAACCGAAGGTTGGAATGCAATTTGATTGTTTGGACGATGCACTCAATTTATATAGCAGTTATTCAAAAATGGCCGGTTTTGGTATACGTAAACATAGTACAAATTATCATAGGAGAACAAAAGAGTTATGGTCGCAAGTATTCGTGTGTTCTAAAGAAGGTCATTTCAAAGAAGATGAGCGAAAAAGAGAAATACCTGACAAAGGAAAAAAGAGAACTCATCCTATAATAAGAGAAGGTTGTCAAGCACGCATCAGGGTAACTAAGAATAAAGAGGGCACATGGAATGTCATGTATTTCGAAGAAGGACATAGTCATGCACTCCTTACACCATCAAAAATTCAATTTCTCAGGTCACATAGGCATGTTACAAGTGTGCACCGAAATTTGATTGACCAATTCGGAGAGGCTAACATAAAAACTTCTCAACTAATGTCTGTGCTAGAAATTGAAGCAGGTGGGGCAGAAAATATTGGTTGTACAGAGAAAGATATTAGAAATGTGCAGACAAAATATAAAAAAGAGATAAAGGAAATTGATGCCCAATTATTGATGGAACATTTCGAGGAAATGAAAGAGATGAATGACTCCTTTTTTTATTGCTATGAAGTAGATGATGAGGGAAGATTAAAGCATTGTTTTTGGGCGGATGGAATTGCAAGAAAAAATTATCAGCTTTTCTCAGATGTGATCATTTTTTATACAACATATAATACAAATAAATATTCACTTGTTTTTGCCCCATTCACCGGCGTAAACCATCACAGGCAAACAATTACATTTGGATGTGCATTTTTGTGTAATGAGAAGACAGAATCGTTTGTGTGGCTTTTTGAAACATTTTTAAAATGCATGGATGGAAGGCATCCTGGGGCAATTGTTACTGACCAAGATCCGGCAATGGATAAAGCAATTAAATTGATATTTCCTTCAACATATCATCGTCTTTGCATTTGGCATATCCTTAAGAAGGAGACTGAAAAATTAGGTGCAATTGCTCACAGGAAGGAGTTTTATGAGCCATTTCACAGTTTAATTTATGGGGCGGAAAACGAAGAAATATTTGAATCACAATGGATTGAACTAATGAAAGACAATTGCGTAGAGGGAAATGAGTGGTTGAAATCCATATATGCAATTCGTCATGCTTGGGTGCCTGTGTATAGCAAAGGTATATTTTTAGCTGGTATAAGAAGTTCACAACGAAGTGAATCTCAAAACTCATTTTACTCAAAGTATGTGAACAAAAAAAATAGCCTCATTGAGTTTATACATAGATATGAGAGAGCTATCAAAAGACAGAGATTGAACGAGGCAAAAGAAGCATATGAAAATTCATATAAAAGCCCTAAATTGGTCACCCCATTCAATATGGAATGTACGATGGCAAAGGTTTATACTTGAAAAGTATTTTATAAGTTTCAAGAAGAACTACAATACAGTATGGTTTGTTGCTCATCTCATAAGAAATTAGATGGGGAGGATGTTGAACAGTATGATGTAACATGTTGTAGAAATAATAAAGGCTTGGTTGCACATGTTACTTACAAAGGAGCTAATAGGAGATGCACATGTAGTTGTCAACTTTTAGAAAGTGAAGGTTTTCCATGTAGACATTTGCTATATGTACTTAGATTGAATGAGGGGGATATTTTTCCTGAAATGTATATCCTGAAGAGATGGACAATTGACATAGCAAAGGAAGTTGTTTTTGATAGTGAGGGAGTGGAACTTCATGGTGATTGTCAGAAAACGTTATTCTCAAATTGGGGGAATTGCAATGTATATTTAATCGATGGGCCAAAAAGGCATATTCGTCATCTGAAAAGTTTGAACTCGCCAAGCAAAAATTGTTGGAGATAGAAAAATTGGTAGAAGATGTGGTAGATGATCGGCATCATGGAATACAACTACATCATGGAATACAAGTCCATCCACCTGCACAATCAAAGACAAAAGGAAGTGGTAAAAGATGGAAGAGTGGTAAAGAACTTACAGTGGACCCTTTGGGAAAAGATAGGCTATGCCATGGGTGTAATCAACGGGGAGTTGGGCATGATAAACGCACTTGCCCTGCAATTGTATCACGGTAATGTTGCCTAATCAACCCTTCTTTTGATGTTTGTTATATATATATATTTTGATTATTTTCCATGTTTTGTTTTTAAATATATAGGCAAAAAATTGTTCCATCTGAAAGTGGAGTCATGGAGTCTATTCAGGGGCGTCGGCGCAGTGATGGCGATTGTCAAAGCAGTGATGCAGAACGACTATGATAGCTCTGAATTTGTAACTTGTTACCATGAATTGTTATTTGCTTTAATCAAATTTCACACTTTTGTAACTTGTAAGTTTGTACTTGTATTCATCATGTACAAGAAAGTTATATAAGATGGATCCACTGGGTCTTGTTTCTGATTTGCTTAAATATTATAAGAATATTAACTACAATCGAGACCGAGTCATTTTTTTATTAACAGCCTCGAGTCGATATCGGGTCAATTTTAATTAAGTCGAGTCGAAACGGAGTCAATTATTTATTTACTTTACTCGAGCCAAGGCCGAGACATTTTTTATTAACTTGCCTCGAGCCCCGGCATGCCGAGCCCCCCAACCGTACCCTGTCCCAGGGCCCCTTGCCTCAAGTCTAGATCGAATCAAATTTTTATTAATAAATTATTTTATTTTTTAAAAAATTTATTTTGTACTATTGACACGAGTCAAGAACGAGTAAAATTTTTATTATGAAATAATTTTTTTAAAAAATAAATTATTTTATACGATTGACTCGAATCGAAAGCGAGTCAAGATTTTATTACAAAATTATTTTATTTTTTTAAAAAAATTATTTCATACTATTGACACGAGTCGAGATCGAGTCAAGATTTTATTACAAATTTATTTTAAATTTTAAATTTTGTTTTTTCATAATATTGACTCGAGTCGAGATTGAGTCAAATTTTTATTACAAAATAAATACTAAAAAATAAAATAATTTTATAATAAAAATTTAACTCGATCCCCACTCGAGTCAATATTACGAAATAAATTTGTAAAAAAATTTTATTTCGTAATATTGACTTAAGTCCAGGGATTGAGTTAATATTTTATGGGTTTGTATTTTTAAAAAATTTTAAAAATCAATTTTGTAATATTGACTCTAGCAAGAGCGAGTCAAGTTTTTATTTTATAATATTTTATTTTTGAAATTATTTTTAATATTTATTTCGTAATATTGACCTCGGGAGCGAGTCAAGTTTTTATTACGAAATTGCCATCGCCCTCTCCTCCCGCCCGCCTACGTTGTTCTTTCGTGGCACCATCGGCGGTGCTGCACATGACATCGGTGCGCGGTTTTGGAGAAACGGGCGGAGAGGGGATCAGGGGGCGGTAGGAGGCGAGACAGGGGCCTGGGCCGGTGGAGGGCGGGGGCAACGGGTGTGGGGGACAGGGGGTAGGGTGTGGGTGGGGGCAGGGAGGCGGTCGGCAAGCGGCGGCGTCGGCGGGGAGCAATTCAAAATTTTATTTTATGTTATTTTATCTTAAAATTTTATTTAGTAAAATTGACTCAAGTAAGGAGCGAGTCATGTTTTTATTATATTATATTTTATTTTTAAAATTTATTTCATAAATTTGACTCGAGTCGGGACAAGTCAAATTATTATTACGAAATTGCCATCACTCCTCCGTTCCCCGTGTGTTTTGCCGCGCCACCTCCGGCGGTGATGCAGGTGACGCCAGCTGTGGAGGTGGCCAGGGCAACAGAAGGCGAGGAGGAGCTCGATCGACAGGCGGGATGGCGGCGGGGGTGGAGGCGAAACGGGCGGCCGGGGAGGGTGGCGGAAACAAGGCAGGGGCGAGCGGGGCCATGGCGGGCGTGGGGTGAAACAGGCGGTGGGGGCGGGGAGCTGGGCGGGTGTGGGGCAACACAGGGTAGGTGGGGGGAGGGCTACAGGCAGGGGTCGGGCGGGGGCGAGGCGGCGAAAGGGGCGGCGGCGTAGGGGGCAGAGGAAAACAGGGTAGGTGGGGGGGAAGGCTGCGAGCGTGGGGCGCGGCGGCAGACGGGGTGGGGGAACAGGGCAGGCGGCGGGGAGAGGTGGGACTGAGCTGGGGCTGGCCGGAGGCGGGACGGGGCGGTGCCAAGGGGGTGGCGTGAACAGGGGGAGGAGGAGAGGGTAAAAAAAAGCAAATCTGGGCCGTTGGATTTTCATCCAACGGCCCGGACTTGTGCTTGCGCTGCCAGTGCACTGCATTTCCATGCAGCGCACTGTAGCGCGACTCTATATATATATTTGCTTGTTCAGGTGTATGTTATTATTTATTTGTATTTAATTATGTATTCTTGTATTGTATAACTATGATATTATTATTATTCATGATTAATGAGTATTAACTATTTGATTTATTTATTTATTTATAGAATTATTAATTATTTAATAATTTATATGTTCACTAACATGAGTATATATGTTATTTACCTGTGTTTAGTTGTATATTTGTATATTATAATTATATTATTATTATTTTTTATTAGAGTATTATATATGTTCATGTATTTATTATTTACCTAATTATCTATGTGTGTATTTATTTGTTTATTTATTATTATTATCTCTCGATTTGCATGCCAGGTGTTTAGTTATAGCCTTGGCACTATTTTCTTTATTAGGATGTATTGATGATATGAGTACACACTACAAACATGCATCATATAGAGATATTAATAAAGAAGTGAACATATAAAAGGAGTCAAGTAGAGAGGGAGAGTCCTACGGACTTGTGGTCCGATATAGGTTTCGAAGTCCAAGCTCGCCTTAGATGTGCAGATATGCTTGGAGCTTGGACCACAAGTCCGTAGGACTCTCCCTCTCTACTTGACTCCCTTTGTGAAGAGTTTAATCATGTTTTAGATGTAGGACGATATCGGCGGTGTTTTATTGGATCTCTCCGAAGTCCGGCCATTTAGTCGTGTTTTCTACACATGTTTAATAAAACTACAAGGATGAGATCCTTTGTTGGTTTTTGAACTAAAGCTCTAAAAATATATGATATAAGTCTTTTCCTAAACCTATTATATAAGTATGTGCGTTTTTATGGATTTCACAAATAAGAGAGTGAGTGGTATGGAGATATGTATGGACCGCACTAGTACTCTTTCAAACCCTAAGGTAGTGTGGTATATGAGGGTACTGCGTAACGTAACACATTTTCAGAATTTGTGGCACTAACTTAACTGTTCCTTTTGCCACTCGAGTATAGTGGCGGGTGAAATATGGAAGATGTGAGGGTGTAAACGATGTATGTATGAATATGAACATTAGCCGTGCATGCAAGCCGGCACTTGCTTAAGTATGTTTGCTTACCACCCAGTGTGAAACAATTTTGAAGTTTTATATGTTTTTGTGGGTAATGGAATACCCATTTGCCAGATTGTATTAGTTATTTTTCGAGCTAGTAACACTCATTACAAACATTTTCATATGATATATGTAGGTCTTGAAAATCCTGAGTCGACTTTGGTGGAAGGATAAATAAATGCTATGCACACTTCAGCTCAATGCATTTATTTATTTTTCTTACTTTTACATATATTTGATGTGTTTTGACGCATATTTAAGAATGTCTTCCATTCTCATGACACCACGCGAGTTGTTTCGATCTATTTTATCGATTGAGTCTTACCGGCCAACAATTTTAAATATGACTCGATTCAATTGTAAAATTTCTGATTCGGTTCTTCGGTGAACTAAAATTGGGGTGTTACAAAGAAACCTCCCTAGGAACCGGTTGAGGCAAAGGTCACACCTTTACTCACTTTCTTGTGTATTTTGATATCTATTCCATTTGTATATGTGTTTTCTGGTAGTTTTGTGATATTTGTATCATGTATATATGTCTTCTAGGAGTAGTTAGGATTTAGAATCATGTCATTGGCACATTTATAAAAATAGTTATGAGTTTTGTAAGATCACCATGCTTGTATGTGCACTGAATCGATATAAAATTCATATCTTATGCTGTAGGTTGCAGATTTGGAAGATTCTTGTCTTGGTAGCATCATAAGAGATACATATGCAAGTTTTTTAGATTGTTTTTCTTGTTTATTTATGCATGACCATGTACGGGTGCCAAATTGGCAAAAGATGGAAGCTTTCCTAGTTACAGTGACCAAGCTGCCCCTTTCCTCAACTTTTACACCCTATTTTAGATCATATTTGAATCCAATATTTTGCATGTTTATGGGTTATTATGTTAGCTAGTTCTTTATAAACTATTATGCTAAACTAACCTCAGCAAGGCATGAACAAAATCCTAAATACATGTGTGTTTGTTGTTATGTTGATGTGCTATGTCATGCTCTAAGATTGTGCTCCATGGCGAGCCTGTTAAAATATGTTAATAAAATCTGTAAAAATTGCCTATGAACTTACTAATTGTCTACTGTAAATATGTGAATGTTTGGCTAAGTTGAAAATCATTTAGCTGTTATGTAATTGGGTTTTGTGGAGTAGAAAGGAATGCAGGGTGAACCCCTCTTTCCTTAGCTTCAGTTACAAAATCCTAAACCCTAATTTTTTGGCGATAAAACTTTTCCAAAGTGTACTCAAACCTTAGGGTTTTTCCCTAAAACATCAGCCTAAAATTTGTTAGCCATTAGCTCAATAGATTGCCCCTATAGAAATTTCCCAACCAAGTAGGTCCAACCAGCTCTAGAAATGATTTAGCCAATGCTTCCCATTCCTGAGTCAACTTAGGCCCAAATGCTTAGAATTTGGACTTAATATTTTACATGATTCGATACCATGGTGTTGGCTAACCCTATGCTTTTATCTAAGCCCATTTGAAGTCTCCAATCCCATAAACAAGACTTGGGAAAATTTGTGTGCAGCCCAGGAACACTACTCCCAGCACCTTAGTCCAAGCTTAGTGGGACTTGTTTACCATGTTGGACTATGTACTAGAACTTGGTAATTTTTTTGTCTAGCCTTTAGTATGTCAGGGTCTATCTGCACAAATTTCAGCGTATTTAGTTTCCATTTGGCCCGTTCAAAAAATCATTTGATTAAGTCCGTTCGATAAAAACCCTAAGTATGAGACTTCCATTAAGTATACTTGCAACCCTAAACCTTAATAAAGGTTACGTAATGAGGTTTGACAAGTAATTAAGTATGATAATTAAGTTTATTAAGTTTTTATGTGTGTTGTGTATATGTGTATTATTAAATGTTTAAAATATATAATATTTATCTATGTTTTTAATATGATTTTATACTTTTTGGGTATAAATATTATTAATTAGGTGATATTTTCATTATATTCTAGTTAATTAATATTTTATTAGATATGCTTAATGTTGGTGTTTTAATGTAGAAAAAGATGAATAAATTAAGCTTTGGAATTGAATGGTCATGACACTTGGCCCCACCCAATGGCTATAAGTTATGGTGTTCAATGGAGTCGAGGAGTTGGAAACTTGAAGCGACATCATAATTAATTAGACTACGTCGATTTGTGAACACCCTCTTCGAATTCTTATATCTCCACTTTTATATAAAGGGGTAGTCATTTGTTATTGATCATATCTCATCTCTTGGCTTCGAAGTGTAGTGAAAGAAGTAGTTTTAGTTTTTGTAATTTCTTTCTCTTTCATAATAAAAATTAGTTTCTTCTTTACAATATTTTCTATTTTTATTATGGAGTAGTCTTATATTTCATTCTAGAGAAGAATGGAACTTAACATGATTTAATTGAATTTATTTCAAGCTTTTACTCTTTTATTCAGTCTGATTGTTTGAATTATCATGTTCTAAATGCTAAGAATAGATTGATCGCCTATATCTTAGATCATGAGGTTTAATTAGATTTCGGGAGAAATTAATTAAATTAGTCATTGATAATTTGTCATACAATGGAGTCTTTGACTTGTTTGTCGTTGTGGTCGGGAGATACACAACACCGTATGCAGTTGTAAAGCAATTCTTAATGCATTATTTTGTTGATTAATCAATTATCACCGGGAGGTAGAAATTGAGGCAAAATAATAGAAGCATGAAGGAGCTGGAGCAACCATGTCATATAGTTATCCTAGATTGACAATCAAAGGGAATAAAAGATAAGAGTAAGATTTGATGAGATTAAATTCATGTTAAGGGAAATTCGACTCTAGAACGAGTTTTATCATTTTAACTTCACCTTTAATTTAAAGTTATTACTTATATTTAGTTAAGTTGGTTGTCTTTGTTTTGTCCTTCATTATTATTCTCTTTAATTAATTTAAGGAAATTCATCTCCCTGTGGGAACGATACTCGAATTTATCATTATATTACTTGTTTCGACTGTGTATACTTGCATGTCATTAAAAATATTCGAAAGTTTTTGGCGCCATTGCCAGGGAGATCAAATTTTCTTGGTTAATTTAGAGAATAAAATTTGGAGTCTTTTTCTTTTCTTTTTAGATTTAGTGTCTAATTATTTTTAAACATAAAACAAAAAAAGATATATATATATATATATATATATATATATATATTATCATTGTCTTCTCCATGTGATTATTTGTTTATGCATCGATTAGTGTGGTCACCCTTTTTTTTGTGATCTAAAGATTGAAAGGACTTTGAGAAACTTGCGTGCCAGTGGAAGAAGAGCACAACAACCAATAAAAGAAGAAGCCATGCATCGAAGGAGGACTACCAGAGTTTTAGAATTAGATGCACTTACTGCTTTATCTGCTCAGGTTAGTGTTTTAGCTAAACAAGTTCAAATTTTTAATATGCAGGGACATGTTAAGGCTATGGAGCCATGGTGTGAATGGTGTGGACAAGGACATTTTACAGGTCAATGTGCAACAAATCAAGTTAACTATGTAAGCAACTTTAATAGGAACAACAATCCCTATTCCAACACCTACAATGCGGGCTGGTGCAATAACCCCAATTTTTCATGGAATAATTCTCCACAACCGGCTGCTGTCCCCAATAATCCACCACCACCATCATAGCATTCTCGACCTCCTTCACTTCTTTTCAACAACAACAACAACTGGATTTGATCCAAATGTTCAATTCCATGCAACAAACTATGCAACAATTTATGCAGAATCAACACCAACAACAACAACAGTTTATGCAACAAGTTATGGTGCAATTAAACAAGGAACCAAGTGAGCGACCCAAGGGTGTACTTCCTAGCCAACCAGAACAACCAAGGAATGATGGTCAAGCGCATTGCAAAGCTATAACAACCCGGAGTGGTATTACTTTACAAGAACTAGTTCAGCCCAATGAAGTTAAAAAAGATGAAACCAAACAACGAACACATACATTGGTTATCTTACTCGGATGCAACGGGGATCAGTTTAGTAATTCATTACATAAAGCCATAAATTTTCTTTGTGAAGAAGATATTGATGTGGATGAGATGGTTAAAGTATTAGATTCACAACCAATTTTGCCTCGACGATTCAAAATTGTGGAAACCTTAGATCTACCATTCCACAAATTGTTGCTATCAGTTGAAGTACCACCAATTTTGAAGCTAAAGTAACTTCCAAAACATCTCAGGTATATTTTCTTAGGGCTTAATGATACTCTTCCTATTATTTTATCTTCAGAGCTAACTATATTACAGAAAGAGAAGCTGAATAGAATACTAAAAGATCACAAGTCAGCTATTGCTTGGACTTGGCATCTGGTGTGGTTGCTGGTCATTTTCTCCTCGACGAAAGTTTTTTCCACATAATACAATTAAAATTAAGATTGAACAAGGGGATCAATCATTTAAAGTCAATGAAGCATGGGCCAAGTGCAAATTCAGTTATTCATGATAATCATCCACCGACTAATTGTTAGGAGGGAGCTCTCTTTCACTTCTTTTTCTTTATTTTTATTTTTGAGGACAATGTTTAGTTTAAGTTTAGGGGTGATGCCTTAATTTTATGCATATTGTTCATTCTTGACTCATGTTTAGATATATATATATATATATGTATGTATGTATGTATATATATATCGTGTAGTTTAGTGTAAAAATTTTATTATGCAATAATATTTTAGTTTCTTGGTTCAATGATAGATACATGTGAATTAGTCTTACCTTTCTTGGGAAAACTTGATTAATTGATATGAGGGATGAACTGAGTAAAAGATTGCATTCGAGAGTTGGTTCTCTACCTGATATTATTTTCACAATCCTTTGATTTAGATGATTTCAATGAATGTTTTGCAATAAGGATTGTACATGATAGTCATGACTTTTAGAATTTTCCCTAACAACTTTCGAGGCGAAATATTTGGCTTGTCATGTTGATGGGAAATGATATAGACATTTCTTTTTGATGAGTCTGGGGCCTGTCTTCAAGCCTACCTAATATGAATTATCCTCTCTACACTATTTCATGGCCTTTATTATACATATTTGTTTGATTACCTTTATTTTAGCCTTGACCTTTTTTATTGAAAATATACCTTGCTACTTGAGTCCTAGCACCCTAGTGTTTTGAATTCGTTCTAAATTCTATCAAGGATGAAAATTTGAGTAGTATAGAGGGAAGGCATTGTGTTTTATAGAGTGATGATTGAGTAGATAGTGAAGACTTTCCTGGCACTTTGCTTTGTAAAAAAGAGAGAGAAGAAAAGCAAAGAAAAAAGAAGAAGAAGAAATTGAAAAAAAATGAAAAGAAAAAGATGAGGCAATGATCCTCCACCAGTAAATACAAGATGAAGCAATAGTCTTCCATTGGTTTGAAATAAAAGAAAAAAAGAAAAAGCAACAGGTAGTCAATAGAAAATCAAAGCAAAGTTAGTTCTTATATTGGGTCAACTCGATACTAGATTTAAGGAAATTTGTGTCATATTGCTTAGGGATTTGTTGTACATATATGTCAGGATTTAGAAAGGATTTTTAATTCTAGTGTGCATATTAGCCTCTGATTTTTTATCTTGTTTATCCTATTTTTTGTCTCTAGCCCTGGCCCTGTTACAACCTATAAAGACCTATTAATTCCATTAAATTGGCATTACCTACATTAGTAGTGATGGGAGTGAAAGGTAAACATATTTAAGCACGTGTTTGATTGTATTCTCTTGGTTGCAGATGAGAATGATAAGCCAATGAACTTTCACACACACACAGAGCTTTCTTTTGGATGTGATTGATGAAAGGGAATTTCTGATTTGATTGACATCTTGTTGTCTTTGGATAATTTGATTAAGAATCATATGAGAACATAATGGGGACTAAGTATTTTTGTGTAGTAAGATTTTCTTTGTTATGATATTTTGCTCGGGACACGCAAAAGTTTAAGTTTGGGGGTGTGTTAAGTGTTTAAAATATATAATATTTTCCATGTTTTTAATATAATTTTGTACTTCCTGGGTATAAACATTATTAATTAGGTGATATTTTTTGTGATATTCTAGTTAATTAATATTTTATTAGATATGCTTAATGTTGGTGTTTTAATGTAGAAAAAGATGAATAAATTAAGCTTTGGAATTGAATGGTCATGACACTTGGCCCCACCCAATGGCTATAAGTTATGGTGTTCAATGGAGTCGAGGAGTTGGAAACTTGAAGCGACATCATAATTAATTAGACTACGTCGATTTGTGAACACCCTCTTCGAATTCTTATATCTCCTCTTTTATATAAAGGGGTAGTCATTTGTTGTTGATCATATCTCATCTCTTGGCTTCGAAGTGTAGTGAAAGACGTAGTTTTAGTTTTTGTAATTTCTTTCTCTTTCATAATAAAAATTAGTTTCTTCTTTACAATATTTTCTATTTTTATTATGGAGTAGTTTTATATTTCATTCTAGAGAAGAATGGAACTTAACATGATTTAATTGAATTTATTTCAAGCTTTTACTCTTTTATTCAGTTTGATTGTTTGAATTATCATGTTCTAAATGTTAAGAATAGATTGATCGCCTATATCTTAGATCATTGAGGTTTAATTAGATTTCGGGAGAAATTAATTAGATTAGTCATTGATAATTCATCATACGACGAGTCTTTTGACTTGTTTGTCGTTGTGTTTGGGAGATACACAACATCGTATGCGATTGTAAGGCAATTCTTAATGCATTATTTTGTTGATTAATCAATTATCACCGGGAGGTAGAAATTGAGGCAAAATAATAGAAGCATGAATGAGCGGGAGCAACCATGTCATATAGTTATCCTAGATCGACAATCTGAGGGAATAAAAGATAAGAGTAAGATATGATGAAGATTAAATTGATGTTAAGGGAAATTCGACTCTAGAACGAGTTTTATCATTTTAACATCTCCTTTTATTTAAAGTTATTATTTATATTTAGTTAAGTCAATTGTTTTTATTTTTCTCTTAATATTATTTTCTTTTATTAATTTAAAGAAATTCATCTTTCTGTTGGAACAATATTCGAATTTATCATTATATTACTTGTTTCGACCGTGTATACTTGCATGTCACTAAAAATATTCGAACATGTATATGTGAAGGCTTCGCCTTATTTTGTGTTGTGTTGGTCAGTGAGTGATTTGGATTTTCGTTTTACTTGTTAGGATATGTAGAGTGAGCTCATCGAGGGAGGACAAGGAATTCAAATCATCCAAAACTTTAGGACTCCTCTACTTCCTCTCACTTGTTAGGATACGTAGAGTAAGCTCGTTGAGTGAGGACACGGAACTCAACTCATCCAGGACTGCAAGAGTCCTCTACTTCCTCTGCTTCGTCTCCTGCTCAAATCCCTATGAGACTATTTAATCGGGTGATGATAGGACAACATCGCCAACATTTTATTGGATCCCTTTGATGTCTGGCTATTTAGTGGAGTTTTTTCATAGATTCATAAAGCTATAAGGATGAGATCCCTTTTTGGTTTTCAAAACTGAAGATCCAAAAACATATGATATAAGCCCTTACCTAACCCTATTATATAAGTATGAGAATTTCATGGTTTTACCAGAAAGAGAGTGAGTAGTACAGGTTGTATGAATTGCACTATTACTCTTTTACACCCTAAAGTAGTGCAATATATGTGTGTACTGCATAATGCAACACATTTTTAGAATTTGTTGCACTTTTAGTTCTGAGCCACCTAAGTATCGTGGCAGGTGATAGTCCTATTTGGTTGTGTTTCATAATGACATATCATATGTTAGACAAGTCAATGGAAATAGCATAACGAAAAACATACTTACTCCCTCATATCCTCCATACTTATAGCCTTGTGATGTATTCTTTGAAATTTCAAAATTTTTCCATGGGTGTTGAGATACCCATTAGCAAGTTTAATGTTATCAGTTGCTATTTTAGAACCATTGATCAAAATTTTTTTATTACTGATAGTTTTCATATATCTATGTAGGTGGTACTCTTGGCATGACTGGCGTAGGAACAAAAACTTATTTGGTTGTAGTTGTCTATGAGTATTAGAGTAATGTGGACTGAATGAGCACACAATTCACACCGTTTGAAGGGTCTACGTGAAGACCAAGTGCACGTGTATGATGCCCTAATACTTATTGATGCCTTTGTGTCTGTGCGTTTAATTTCCAGTCATAGGTATGTGGAACTCCAAGGTTGTCACCAAGCACAAGAATCAGATCATGCATCCACATCCTTTCAAGCTCAAACTCTTAGCTACATTAGAGATGTTGTCTTCGTGTAGTTTGGAGTGGTCATCTGCATTATGAAAAGTCACCCTCTTAGTTGCTAGGGAGGTGTTGCCTCTATCGTGATTCAGAGTGCTCATGCTAGGAGCTCCCCTTAGAGTTTGTACGCGGTAATCGAACGAATAATTTGATAATATGATTCTACATGCATTGTATAAAAATCAAGTAAAGTGTTTGTCTTAAGCCTCTTTGAGTGTAAAGATCTACTTCTATAAAGTTTGTACGTGGTAGCCTAACGAATAACTTTCTGAATTATAATATTGTACTTCAGTATGCCCTCGGACCAAAAAATGGGTGTTAGAGAGTCCTTTACTTTTATAACAATACAAAACCAACTTTGATATTTGATTCTATAATGAAAATTACAATCTACCAACTCAAGGAAAAAAGTTGATGCGTTGTAATGCCTGCCAAGCTAAAGAAGGGGGAAACCAAAAACAACAAGTAATGTCATTCTCATAAATTTTTTTGCGATTTGTCCCTACGCAGGACAAAGGGAAATAAATAAATAATAGATATAATTATTAACCAAGCGAAACTTATTTGGCTTTCATTGTCAATTTTTAATTACGATTCTAGCCCCTAGAATGTTAGAAAACCCACTTTGATATTTGATTCCATAATGAAAATTAAAATTTATCCATGCTGGAAAAAATTGGTTTATTAATCAAAACTTGTAATGCATTGCACCAATTGTTTTTGTAAGAAAAAACAACACTTGTAATGTCCTTATTCTCTTAACAAGATTTTCAAACTATTTTCCCTGAGCTGAACAAAGAAAAATAACATAACAATAAAAATTATCAATCAAGCAAAATAGAGAATTTTACCGCCAATTTGTAAGAGCTTTTTACTAGAAAAGGAGAGAAAATTTTTGATATTACTAAAGCAAATTACCAAAAAGAGAGGGAAATTTAATTAAAATGGCAAACCTATCCTTAAACTAAAAAATAAATAAATAAATTCTTAATTTTTTTAAAGGGGTGGCTAGCGCCACCTTAGCGGTGGTTGCCGCCCCATGGGGCAGTGATCTGGCAGCCCCTTACTATGGGACAATGATCTTTTATTATTATTATTATTCTTTTACAGGGGAGACGTTGTCATCGCCATGACTGCCCCCATGGCCACCCCAAGGTTAGCCAGAGATTTGGCCACCCGGCCTGTAAAACTCGTGACTCGAATGAGAGTTTTATATTAGTGAACTAGTCAGTTTAGCCGTCAATTCGAGTCAAGTTAGTTTAATGACCCCCGTGCTGAGCCGAGCTCAGGCATGCATTATGAACAATGAGGGTCAAGTATACCTAAATATTTGATGATAACATTCAAAAATGATAAGAAATGAGTTATCAGAGTATATAACAACATGCAGTTAATTTTTTTACTTATTTGACATAGTTGCAGAAATTGGCCGATTCCACTCGGAATTGGCCTACTTAAATCAAATTGGAAAAATTTTCACTGCAATACAAAGGGTGAATTGGATAGCTTTAAAAAATGTCGGCCAATTCAAAACAATTTTAACCGATTTAAAATTGTCTTAAATCGATAAGAATCGGTTTTTATAGCTAAATGATGAAAATATCTTTAAGGATATTAATGAATAAATCTATTAGACATAGGTAAAAGAAGAATTAAAATTTTATAAACCTAAAATCCAGCTCGTGAAGATCATCTTGTCACCGACGGCCGCCACCGTTTGCCTCGCCCCTCCTTAGGGTTACTAATTGAGCGAGCGAGCCGAGATCAACATGTGTTCGAACTCGGCTCGAATAGTTCGAAACTAGTTCGAACTCGACTCGAGATCGAACGAGTTTTGGACATACATGCTGAGTTCGATCGAATATCTTTATGCGTTCGAGCTCGACTTGAGCTCGAATATACTAAACTATTTAATTTTTGAGCTCATGAGCTCGACTCGAGCTCGAATATACTTAAATTATTTAATTTTTGTAAGCTCATTTGCCTAGCTCGTTCGTTAGCTCGAAACCAGCTCGATTAAAAGTCAAAAATACCTCACTTAAAAAAAATGAAGCCAATGTGGTTTGAACCCATGACCTTGAAGTCATCAAGGTGAATACTTACCATCTCAACTATCTTGCTTCTTTGTTATTATTATTATTATCATATATATATATATTAATATAATATAATATAATATAATATAATATAATATAATATAATATAAAGACTATATTATTATATTATTTTATCGAGTCGAGTTTGAATCAAACTACGAGTCGAGTTCGAGTTACAACCGAGTCGAGTCAAGTCGAACACGACCTTGCTCAAGCTCGGCTCATAAGATTCGAGTTGAGTCGAGTTCGAGTCGAGCATTTAAATGTCGAGTTTCGAGTCTAGTCAAGCCGAGCCAAACGCTAAATGCTCACGAGCTGGCTCACTCAATTAGCAACCCTACCCCTCCCTTGGGTAGTTGTCGCCGTTTACCTCGCCCCTCTCCACCCATTGCCCAAATCCCTCCCTTGGGTCGTCACCGCCTCGTGATGATCAGTCACCTCCGCCGCCACCACCGTTTGCCTCGCCCTCCTGTGGGTAGTCGTTGCCATTTGCCTCGCCCCTCCCTTAGTTAGTCGCCGCTTGTCACCCTTGCCGCTCCCTTGGGTACGTCAATTATTTGTTTTTTAATTAAATTATTCTGAATAGATCTTGTGTGATCCAAAGTGGGTTTTTGTTTTTATAATCCAAAGGGGTTTTTGATTAGAAGAACGAAGGAGCTTCAGAGCCCAGATTGTCACGCCCTGCTTTGCTGGTGTCTACCACGAAGTGTTGCTGGCGGCTGAGGACGGACTTGGAGCCTGTCGAGAGGTTAGAGCCTGGCCCACGTGAAGGAGCGCCCCTGAATCGGTACCTCTCCAGCCTAGACTCAACTACCGAAGTCCAGTCGCCATCGCGAGTAAATGAGAGGCCGGAGGTTGAACTTGGAAAGAGGACATCCGCCCCTGCTGTTTGTTGCCGCTGGAATGAGGGTGAAATGCCGTTGTAGCATTCCAGTTGTCTAGCTGTTCACTAACGATCTTCTGCTGCTGTCCTGCCGCCACTCTATCACGGAGCATTGTCCAGGGAGAAGGGATCATTGCTACCGTGGGGATGGAGCCGCCGTAGTCACAGAAAACGTAGGACTTGGAGTAAAAACAGAGGAGTCGTGCCGTCCTTGCTGTGAAGCTTGCTGGAGTCGAGACGTCCCCGGTGAAACAAAGATTGATCGGAAGAAGAAAGATGGAACCTTCCTACCACTATTGTTGCCAGAAGTTCATCAATTGCTCTGGTATTGTCGTCGCTGGAAAGGAATCGCTTGCCATGCTGCCGTCCAAACCTACTAACAAGAGTTCTTTGGCCAGAATTTGTTGCCGCAGAAGTGTGCTTGCCGGGGGAGGAGAAGGACCACCTTGCTGTGTTAGAAATAAAATGTATAAACTTGGATTGACTTCATATCAAATCATCGAGTAAAATAAAAATAAGCGGAAGCATACCTGAAGCCATAAAGAAACTAAAGTCTGAATCCAGGAAGAGTTTTCAAAACCTGAATTCTCAGTTATGGATCTTCCAAATCCAAGACTAGTTTTCTAAACCAAAGTTCTGGACAATGGGATACCAGAACGAAAACCAGATATGAATTCAGGGACCATAACCTCCTTATTTATAGCCTTAGTTCCATAAATTCAATTCCACCCATTACGAAAGAGAAATTATGAAAAGGTATCTACACATTAAATTCTACACTTTTCTCATTGAATTCCACATTTTAATTTATGGCTCATAACCTTAACTTTAGTAGATCAATTTAATTTAGCCAACCTTATATAATAACATATGATACAATTCCTGATTCATGTATATATTTATGTCCAATTTTTAACAATTTCCCACTTGGACTTAATATATACACAAAATAATTGTATAACTTTATGAGCTCCAAACATATGTCATTATACCAAAATAACAATCTCGTCCATTAATCAATGTCAATATAGGATCAAGGCGATTTTCGTCACATTGAGCGTAACTAAACCTTCCATGGTCACATACACCAACATAATCAAATGACATAGATCAAGTATGGATGTGTAGCATGAAAATTACATGTAATTTGATCTGAACATGCCTATTTTCAACTGGTCCAACCTTATGAGATCACCAAAATACCAAAACAGAGTGAACCTTAAACCAAAATACTGCAGTTCAATACAAACTCCCACTAAAGTAACATATCATCAAATGATACAATACCCATATGAGCAACATGCTCATGAAAGACCTTGGGTAGTAAACTTTTAGTAAGCGGATCCGCAACCATGGAGTTTGTTCCAATATGTTCTATTAATACTTTACCACTCTGAACTCTTTCTTTCACAACAAGAAACTTGATCTCTATATGTTTTGATTTAGATGAGCTCCTGTTGTTATTTGAATATGATACTGCAGACTGATTGTCACAAAATATCTTAAGTGGTCTTTCAATATTATCAACAATACGCAGCCCTGTGACAAAATTCCGCAACCATATTCCATGATTGGATGCCTCATAACAAGCTATGAATTCAGCTGCCATAGTGGAAGAAGCTATGAGTGTCTGCTTAGCACTTTTCCAAGAAATAGCTCCGCCAGCTAGTAGATAGACATAGCCAGAAGTGGATCGACGACTATCTTGACATCCAGCAAAATCGGAATCAGAATACCCAATGATCTCCAGTTGATCTGATTTCCGATATGTGAGCATGTAATGTTTTGTTTTCTGAAGATACCTCATGACTCTTTTGGCTGCTATCCAGTGATCCAATCCTGGATTACTTAGATATCTGCCCAACATTCCAACAATATACGCAATATCTGGACGCGTACATACTTGAGCATACATAAGACTTCCCACTACTGAAGCATAGGGAATCTTTTGCATTTCCTTTTCTTCTATATCATTTTTGGGGCATTGATTGAGACTGAATTTGTCTCCTTTAGAAACAGGGGTATCTCCTGGTTTACAATTTTGCATGCCAAATCTTTTAAGCACATTTTCTATATATGTCTTTTGTGATAATCCAAGTATACATCGATCGCGATTCCGATGTATTTGAATTCCTAATACAAAAGACGCATTTCCAAGATCTTTCATTTCAAATTTCTTTGATAAAAAGCTCTTGGTTTCATGCAAAAATCTATATTATTACTGGCAAGTAATATATCATCAACATATAAAACCAGGAAAATGTACTTACTCCCACTAAACTTATGGTATATACAATCATCAATCACATTCATCTCAAAACCAAATGAGAGAATCACTTGATGAAATTTGTGATACCATTGACGAGAAGCCTGCTTAAGTCCATAGATGGATTTCTTTAATTTGCAAACCATATTCTTTGAATCTCCTAATACAAAGTTTTCTAGTTGCACCATATAAATTGTTTCATCAATGTCACCATTTAGAGACGCAGTCTTTACATCCATCTGATGTAACTCAAGATCAAAATGTGCCACTAATGCCATAATTATTCTAAATGAGTCTTTCGATGAAACTGGAGAAAAAGTCTCATTATAATCAATGCCTTCCTTTTGAGGAAAGCCCTTTGCAACAAGATGAGTCTTATATCTTTCTATATTACCCTTCGAATCCCTCTTGGTTTTAAATATCCATTTGCCAGGCAATAAGACAAGATCCTAAATGCCATTAGTTTTCATGGACTTCATCTGGGGTCAAGATCCATGCAGCTGAGAATAATCATTATACTTTCTTACCAATCCTTAAAGTTATCTTTAAGCATTGGCACTGAATTTCTGTTGGCAAAAATTATAGAGGCAGATTGATTAACTGAAAAGAAAAAATAACATGCCCATAATAAGATTAATAATTTAAACAATATTTAATCTCATTGACAGATACCTAGCACAACATCAATATTTAGTCTTTGGACAGAAATATCAATTTGTAAATGGTACTCTCAGTACAATAATTAAATATAGATAATAAATCCTGTCAAATAATAAACCTTCCTTTAGGCCAATTTATTATTCATATGGAAACTTGATAATTATCTCATATTTATTATTTTAATGTCATAATCAAATATGGATAATAAATCCTATCAGATAAAAAACCTTCCTTTAGGCCGATTTATTATCCACATGGAAACTTGATAATTATCCAATATTTATTACAATAATGAGTCTTAGTGTAGTAAAATATGAACAATAAATCCTGTCAGATAATAAACCTTCTTTTGGGCTGATTTATTATCCACATGGACACTTGATAATTGTCCCATATCTATTACCACATATGAATATATAATTCTGTCAAACATTAACCTTCTTTTGGGCCGATTAATATCCACATGAATTAAATATTCATAACCGTCTTAATATTTTTAAAAAATAAATTAATTCCCACAAAAGAGGCTGCTTTGGCAGCATATTGTAGTCCTTAATAAATTTTAAAATATTAATCATGACTTAACCAAAAAGTTATAAAAAATATCTTTATGTGGGAGTTTCCAAAATTATAACCTTTTGTAACTTTATTTTCCTCATGTTATGTTACCAAACAGAGGACCTTAATTTTGGGATTAAATCCCACAATAATTCATAAAATAAAACCTGAATCCTCAATAATTTGATATGAAGGTGGCTCTGATACCGCAATTGTATAGAAATAAACTGTATAAACTTAGATCGACTTCATATCAAATCATCGAGAGAAATTAAACTAGATAGATAAAATAAAATAGCGGAAGCGCACCTGAAGCCATAAAGAAACTAAAGTCTGAATCCAGGAAGAGATTTCAAAACCTGAATTCTCAGTTATGGATCTTCCAAATCCAAGACTAGTTTTCTAAACCAAAGTTCTGGACAATGAGATACCAGAACGAAAACCAGATATAAATTCAGGGACCATAACCTCCTTATTTATAGCCTTAGTTCCATAAATTCAATTCCACCCATTATGAAAGAGAAATTATGAAAATGTATCTACACATTGAATTCTACACTTTTTCATTGAATTCCACACTTTAATTTATGGCTCAATAACCCTTAACTTTAGTAGATCAATTTAATTTAGCCAACCTTATATAATAACATATGATACAATTTGTGATTCATGCATATATTTATGTCCAATTTCCAACATGCTGCTGAATTGCATGACAAAAGAGACCTGTCTCTATCGCTGCGGAGGCACCCAAGGAAGGGCCATGAACTATTGCTATGAGTGAAGTCCGGAGAGCTCTACTCTTTCCATTGATGAGACTCTGAAGATGCTTCGATTATGAATTGGATGATTTAGTATTAATCAAGTAAAATTGTGCTAAACCTTAATTTTATGGACTTGTATTGATGAATTATCACTATCATTTAATATAACACAAATGATGATATAAAAACCTTGCACTTATGGAATTTGGGGTCATGTGATGATAAATAGTGATTACCTTTTGTGTTTGTATTAAATTTTAAACTTGTGTATTTGTGTGGAGAAAAGATATTGAATCTTCATTTTATGTATTTATGTTATCGGTTGTCAAATTATTGTATTGGACCGATTTGGACTGATTTAAGTGAACCAATTCTTATCCGATTTTTTATCAATCAGTCTGATTCAGTGACGCCCTCTTAAACTGATTCGGAGGCCGATTCTGATTTTTGCAACTATGTTTTCTGATCATATAATTATTTTTAGGCTGAATAACGATTAGGACAAGCTATATAGCAATTTGGGTGGGTTATTAGTTATAAAATATGTCATTTTGATGTTATGGAGTGTATTATCCTTTATGGAATTTATCCATGTTTTTTAGGATTTTTATAGAATTTATTAGGAGTTAATTATTTTTTAAATTAAGACGGAGTCGAATCAACTTTTAATTACAAAATCGCCACCCAACCCTTCACCCTATCATTTCCCCTCCTTCATCCTGATCCCCGCCCCGCCGACACCACCTCGTGCCTCCATACTATAGCCAATCGATGCTACCATAGCTCCACCAAGCCGTCCCCCACTATCCCAGCCACCGCCAAGCCTCCAAGACGAGCCGATGCCACCCCCTTGTGCCACGCCCCAATGCCATTTCACCGAGCAACTCTGCCATCGACGTCCCTCCGTCACCGCCCCTCCGTGGCCCAAGCAACCCTTTCCACTCGCCCCCTCCCACACCCCCCCCCATAGAGCACTACCGCTGAAGGTCCAAGGCTGATCGGCGACCTCAATTGAGCATCACCGACCCCACAAGCATGGCTGCCACCGCCGGCGGCCATTGCCGCTAGTCGCCCTCACTATCACCGTGGTCGTATTGAACTCACTGAGCTAGTGTTGACCCACAACCTCGACCACCTTGCCAATAAACTCGCTGGAAAGTAATAAAAAAACCGCAAGAAACCACAGAAAAATTTAATTGCTTGAATTCGCTGGAAATCCCCAGATTTTTGCTAGATTCCTCCAACCAAACCCGATTGAACTTTAGACGTTGTTCGGGTGCCAAATCGAGTCCCGAACCGCTCAAGAAACCCTAGTCATTGCTGATCGCCGACGACTAGAGATAATTAAATTTGACCTAATTATTTAAAATTGATAATTATTAGCACAACATGCTAGGATTTGATTGATTGACATAGTAAAATATTTTTGTTGTAAATAAAAATGAATTTGCGTGATTTAAATGATATGAAGTAAATGCTAATGTACTGATTAAGTAATTAAGTATGAATTGTTAACTAACTGCAATGTAAATTAGAAAATTAGGATGTGAATTGATGTGAATGATGGATATGAGTGAATTGTTTAGGATGTGTGAATGCATCATTCAGATAGTGGGCGTTAGCTTTTAAATTTGATGTGTAGGTACGGAATAAGAGCTTGTTGCCTAGGCGTGTGGACACGATTGGAGGTTCCACTAGGTCTTTTAGGTCTCACTTCTGGTTTGACCTTCTCATTCTATCGTGATTTGATTTGACAGGTAAGCGGACCGTGTCGAGTGGTAGATTTATTATATCAAATTCGACACGAGCCATTGAATCATATGAATTTCCGGATTAATAACCCTCGAGGATGTGATTCTTCGTGTTTGTTTTAGAAAACTCAGATCCAGACTATGATGTCTTTGGAGCTTACTATATTATAATTCCAACTCAAACCTATGTATGTATAGTTTTCTTGGTTTTTCAGTGAGAAATGAAACAAGGAAAAGTCGACTCATGCACACAGCGAACGATTGCACGTGCCGGTCAAAGCGGGCTTGAGATTGGTGAGCAGGTCCTTCCATTCCGAAGGATCTTTACAATTATACATTTAAAGTTCCTCAAACCTGAAGAAGTGAGGAGAATTACGGTTACTAGCTAGAATGTAGCTCATGTCTTGACTTGTGGATTCAAAAGATATTGAAGGCACCTGGAGTTATACGAAGGATGTATAGGGCTTTGAAGATAATTTATTTTCTCGACCATGGGATAGTTTGAAAACATTGAGGCATCTGACGAGTTAGAATGAGATGCTGTCAAGCCGAGATTTACAGTTCTTGATTAGTGCCCTTATGAGTGATTCTAATGAAGAAGTATATGATAGATTTCATTTAACATGAGAGTGAGATCTTATGTGCCATTTTGATTATGTAGTTATTTATGGACTAGTAACACTCATCAATGACTTTCTCGTATTATATATGTAAGTAAGAACATGAGACTGAGTGCTATTGGGACTACAGAGGAGCAGCAATACAACTTACATGCATGTATTTGCCGAGATGGAATGACAATGTGCAGTGATAATCTGCTATGCGTTGTGTTGTGAAGAAATGATGTTTGATTGTAGGAAATGTTTGGTGTGAAAATAATAATATAATTTGTGAATGATGATTATTATACATAGAATGAAACAAGATGAGCTAATGGGGACAAGACCCGACTCAGGAAATGAAATTGATTATAATGTAAATGTTGTGAGAAAGTAGAATGTTTTGGGCATTATTTTATGTTTTTATCATTATATATATATATATATATATATATATATATTTAATGTAATATCTATTGTTGACAAGGTGGTCCCTATTATACTTTTAGGGGAGACTCTGTCCGTTTTATTTTAAAAATCTTATTTTTTAAACTTTTAATGAGTTTGAGTTGTTTTGAATATAGATGACATATCATATCATGCATCAGAACAACGTTAGAATCTAAGCATCTCATCCATACATTAAATGTTTGCATTACCATCTTGAGACGCCAGGGGTAGATTGGATTGGAATGGGCAAATTAAGTAAATTAGCAAACACTTCAGTCGCTGGTAGCATTTTTAATCTGGTTCACGGGTAAACCGAAATGGGGTGTTACACAGCCTTGAGGAACCAGGAGATGGTCATGCAAGGTGGCGGGCGGCCAATGGCCTGGTCTGGCCGCCTTAGCCGAATCGCTTTTTTTAAAGAATTTTGATTATTTTATTTTATTTGTAAGCAAGGGTATTTTAGTCAATTAAATTTTGTCCCTTTTTCTGGTAACTACGCTCAATTCTCCCACCGCTAGATAATATCTAAAAAGACACCTTTTTTTGGTAAAAAGCTCAATTTTTAATTATGAGCCCTTTACTTTTATAACGATATAAAACCCACATTGATATTTGATTCCATGTTGTAAATTACAATCTATCCACTCAACATAATATCAAACATGAATATAAACATATATTAATTGAAAGAGAATATTATTTTTGTGATTACCAGTAAGGATTTA
This sequence comes from Piper betle, assembly GCA_033002965.1. Lineage (NCBI taxonomy): Eukaryota > Viridiplantae > Streptophyta > Magnoliopsida > Piperales > Piperaceae > Piper > Piper betle. The sequence goes on along the minus strand of JAURVB010013407.1, from coordinate 22,204 downwards.
CCAAACCATCTATTTGAGTTACAAACCATTATCCCAAACTACAAATTAACAATATCTCAAAAACTATAATGTTTGAGCTATCCAGATACATATCAGCATGCAACAAATTTATTTCATAGGGTGTTGAATTCAATTGTAGTAGAAAATTTTATATCAAATCTCAAAAAAAAATGTTGTTACAATTATAAAAAATAATATAGAGCGTACAATTATCGAGCAGGTTTTGTTCAAGCATTTTTTTTTTAAAAAAAGATGGAACCTCTTGTATTTTTTGGTAACTTTTTTGTGAATGGTTTTTCAAGAGCAATCCTATACCACTTGATATTTTACCAGCATTCTGTCAAACACATTATTAGTTATTGTTATTACTATTTTATTCCTAATAAATAGGCTCAAAACAATGCCATTTAATACCATTACATATCAATATCACTTTAATCTCATCACCTCATTGACTCTAAGAATGAAAATCAATTGTAAGGTCAAGATGTAGGGTTTAGCTCTAAAACCTAATCACATTAAAGAGTGACAGTTGTCATCTACATACGAATTAGACATTTAAGAAACTTTCTATCTTAATGAGTGCTTGTATGTTACCAACATATCAGGTCTCATATTTTTGTTAGTTAAAAGGTTTTACAAAGAAAATAATGAGCTGGAAGGTCTTATAGCTAATATTAGTTGTAAGATCACTGAACAACTAGAGAAGTATAGATAAGAATACCCATTTATTCTTGAAATAACAAAGCAGCCATAAGAATATTTAATAGGTGAATAATTTGCTTAAAGTTGAATGAGTCTTACACAACCATATAAACTATAAGGTCTTGCTCAGGCCACTCGATGGAGAAGGCTCACGAAGAGATCTAATAGATTTAGTTGGACCAAACCCACGAGGGCACTAATTGACTTGTCCATCATTTTCACTAGAAGAAGTGCGTGGGCATCGATGGGTAAAGATCAAGAAACTTCTTCTTTATTACCCGACCTTCCTTTAACAGGTATACAAGCGCACATCCTCTTTCATCACTCTATCTACCAATTCTTGTGACATTGGACCTCCAAAATATTTATGGCATTGGCTAAGGTGATGTCCCACCTTCCTCAAGAATAGCAAAAGTCTTTAACTTCTCGTATATAAGATGAACACCAACAAGAATATTTTTATCATTAAGCATAGCAATAAGAGGCACCAACGGCTTTGCCAAATCAACGGAGACATAGGCCTTAGCAATTCCATTATTAATAATAATCAACTACTTATATAGGATTGGAACTCTACAACTTCTCAAAATCAAGGATCTCAGGAACCGCTGTATGATTCAAGTAGCCTTCAGAAAGACCATGTATCTGGATCCAGCAATAAAACTCATCAGGTTTGAAGGAATTATAATTGATTTTAGGCGACCACTCCTTAACAACAAACAAGGAATTGTAGTCTATGAAAGGTTGTCTAAGAAGGAAGCTCTCAACATCGACATCCTGGAGAAACTTTAAGAGAGAACACTGCCCTGAACGCTTCTCAACAACCAAATGTTGTTTAGGGACTCTGACTGCATTCCTTTGGCATTAACTATAGCATTAAAGCCAGCATCAGGACAAGGAAGAAGCTTACCAATGTAAATGTTCCTGTAGGAGTTGCCAGCCTTCTTCTCAACTTCCTCAGAAAATTGAATCCCCTAGCTTGCCCTAGAAGTATCTTTGATATTTAAATTATGAGATATTTAAATGTATTAGTATCTGTAGCTAGAAGTAGCTTCCTCTCAACTTCTCAACTTCCTCAAATTATGAGATATTAGTATCTTTGATATTTAAAATTGATAAGTATATGATTTATATTACTCAAACTATGAAGATAACTAAACTGAAAGAACAATAATATGTTTTAAAACTTCTTTTACTTAATTCTAGAGAGACTAAGGGAGTCAATTATAAAATCTGTCAATGGGGAGTCGTTTATAAAAGCTTGACTTGGAAAGCTATGAAGTGGAGTCGACTCGGAGAGTTTTTGGAGTTAAAAAAAATTTAACTAAAAGAGTAAGGGGCTACAAATGGTCATGTCTTACGCATATCCAAAATGTATGGGATAATTGAAACTTTTTGAAAATAAGTTATCTTTTAGACAGTGTATATACATTCTAGAATAGACCCATCTTCACAAGATTATCATAACACAATTGTCATAGCATGATTATCATAGTCAACCATCCAATTAGTGCAAATTAATTGCTTAGAATTTTTACGTAGTCACAATATAAAAGGATTGTATGAACCAAATTTTCTTTGGGTGAAAGAGATTTGAGTGCCAGACATATCCACAAGGATCTGTTTCTTTAGATGGCAAGAATATTTAAGAAAGAAAGCTGATGTGAAAAAGGAAAAGATAAAAAGGAAAAAAGGAAAAGAAAACAAAATAATAATCTTCCAATCATTTTCTCTTACATATTTACATAGAAAGAAAAATATATATACAATATCTTCCTCACAATCTCTTATTTACTTGCATTTTTTATAGAAAAATAGTTGTAAAGTGTAACACCCTAATTCAGTTCACTGGTGAACCAGATCGGAAATACTATCGGCAACCAAACTATTCGATAATCTACTTAATTTGGTCAAGCTAACCCGTATCTACCATCAACGTCTCAAGAAGAGTGATGCAAACATTCAATGCATGGATGAGATGTTTAAGTTCTAACATTGTTCTAGATGCATGATATGATATGCAATTCATATTCAAAACAAAACAAACTCATTAAAAGTTCAAAAAATAACGATTTTTAAAACAAAACAGACAGAGTCTCTCCTAAAAGTGCAATAGGGACCACCCTGTCAACAACAAACAATATATATACGTAGCGATAAAATATAAAATGTTGCCAAAACATGATGTTTTTCTCACAACATTCACATTATAATCATTTTTATTCTTCTGAGCAAGTCTGGACTCCATTGCTCAGCCTGTTCAGTTCTATTCACAATAATAATCACACGCAAAACATTTCATGATTTTCTCACAACATTCCTACAATAAAACATTCCAGCATATATATCCATAACCATTAACAATAGTTCATCACACCACATTCTTCATTCCATCTCGGCAGGTACATGTGTGCAAGTTGCATTGTTACTCCTTTGTGGTCCCGACAATACTCAGTCATTTAGGTTCTCACATACATATATAATACGAAAAAGTTAGTAACGAGTGTTACTGGTCCAGAAATAACTAGATAATCAAACTGGCACATGAGAGCTGACTCTCATGTTAAATGAAATCAATCATATACTTCTTCATTAGAATCAATCATAAGGGCACTAATCAGGAGTCGTAAGCCTCAGCTTGAACAACATCCCATTCTGACTCGTCAGATGCCTCGACATTTTCAAACTATCCCACGCTCAAGAAATCCATTCTATCTAAAGCCCTCTACAATCTTCTGTATAACTCTTGGCCCTAAGCACAAAGGCCGAGTACTCTCAGGCAGGCGCCTTCAGTACCCTTTGAATTCACAAGTTTAGACATGCACTACATTGCAGTACCCGTAATCCTCCACACTTCTCCGGATTTGAGGAACTCAAAATGTGGAGTTGTCAGGATCCCTCAGAATGGAACGGCCTGCTCACCAATCCAGAGCCTGCTTTGATTGGCACATGCAACTACTCGCGGTGCACGCGAGTCGACTTTCCCCTTGTCTCACATCTCACTGGAAAACCCGAAAACTATATATACGTAAGTCTAGGTAGGGATTATAATATAGTAGGCCCAAAGGCATCATGATCTTGATCTGAGTTTTCTAAAATAAACTCGAGGGATCTCATCCTTGAAGGTTATTAATTCGAAAATTCATATGACTAAATGGCCCGTGTGGAGTGGGATACGATAAATCCACCACTCAACACGTCCGCTTACCTATCAAATCAAATCATGATAGAGTGAGAAGGTCAAACCAGAAGTGAGTCCTAAACGAACCTGGTAGAAGCTCCAATTGTGTCCATGTACCTAGGCGGCGAGCTCCTACTTCGTACCTACACATCAAATCTAAAAACTAACACCCACTATCTGAATGATGCATTCACACATCCTAAACAATACACTCATATCAATGCAGTCACATCAATCCACATCATGTATTTCTAAATTACGTTGCAGTTAATTAACAATTCATACTTAATTTACCTAATTAGATCATTAGCATTTATTTCATATCATTCAAATCATACAAATTCATTTTATTCATAATTAAAATATTTTACCATGTCAATCAATCAAATCCTAACATGTTGTGCTAATAATTATCAATTTTGATTAATTAGGTCGAAGGTAATTATAACTCGTGTCATCGACAATAGGCGACGATTAGGCTTGTCACCTCATTTCTGGCATCCGGTGGCATCCTAAGGTTCAATCAGGTTTGGTGGGATGAATTTGGTGAAAACCCAGCGATTTGCGACAAATTTCAACAAATCTAATTTTCTAGAGATTTTTTGGCAGCTTTTTGGCTTGTCCAACTTGTTCCCGGTAGCTTTCTGGCAATGTGATCAGGGGTTGTTGGGTCCTATGCCTGCTCAGCAAGCTTGACACCACCACCATGATGAGGGCAAAGGATAATGATGGCAGTCTATTGGGTTGGCCGGGGGTCACCTTGCTTGCCCAAGCCGGCGATGCGCTAGTCTTGTGCATACGCGCACGTACGAGGGGGGTGTCGCCCGCGTCGGGCCGCGCTATAAGGCGGCACCGACGAGCGGCGGTGCTACAGCTGGTCAAGAGTTGGCATCGGGAGCGCGATTAGGGAGGAGAAGAGGAGAGGAGGAACTTCATGGAGGCCGGGCGGTGGTCGAGATGGTGGGGGGCTGCTATAGCAACACCCTTGCGCGTGGAGGTCAGAGGCATCAATCGGCAAGGCAGTCCTGGCAGTGCAGGTAGTTCAGGGCAGCTTAATGAAGGGAGGAGAGGAGGAAACTTCATGATAAAGGGTTGGCAATCTTGTAATTAAAAGTTGGTTTGACCCCGACTATAGTCAAAAATAATAATTAACTCCTTAATAAATTCTTAAAAATCTAGAAAAATATAAAAAAATACTATAAAACATAATATGCGTAATAACATCAAAATGACATATGCTATAACTAATAACTCACTCAAATTGCTATCTAATGCACCTGCCTAATGCATTATTTGGCGTAAAATAATTATATGATCAAATATATTAAAAAAAATCAACTGCATACAGATCATGTATAACTCTGATAAATCATTTTTCATCACTTCTTCTAACGCTACCAATCACATACACTGGGTACACTTAAGCCTCATCATTCATAACACACGGCGAGCGTGGGCTCAGGACATGACTCATGACTCTTGACTTAGACCAATGGCTTAACCAACTTGTTTGTTAATGTAAAATTCTAACTTGAGTCACAGATTTTACATGAAGTGATTTTTCATTACTATAAAATAACTTTTTTCTCATATTATTTTACAAACCAAATAAATGACATTAAGGTTTTTTAAAGATTTCTTACAAATCAAACAAGCCCATTAACATTTCGGCTTAATAATATCTCCATAAAGTATGTAAGCATGCCAAGTGACTCGTCTACACACACCATTGATGACTGTGCAATATGCATGTAGGGCTTCTTGGAGGCCTAGGTGTTATTAATTTTTTATTCAACAATTTTTTTATTTTATTTGGTCTGCATGAGAGTATTTTGTTGTTTCTTTTCAGATTAATCGTCACATAAGTCAGGCCTAGGCTTGTTAGTCCTAAGTTCGTCTTTCTTGTAGAATTTTTTTAGAAAAATGTTTTTAAGTTCGTTTTTTCTAAGCTTATTGTTTTAAGTCTGAGTTTGATTTATTGGTACTCAAACTCTTTCTTGTGAAGTTGAGTTGGGTATATTGGCACTTGACTTGAGTTCAAAGTGAACTCTAACTCTCCCTAGCCATCCCTTCTCACCTAATTCTGGCCAGTGCTGACTTGCTCGGGCGAGTTGTCTTTCATCAAGTCTATTACTTTCATCGCCCCTTTCGCCTTCGTCTTTTTCTGCAGAATGTGGTTGGAGTTGCCGTACTCCAGCAAGTAATTCCCGGTTTCTCTTTCTCTTACTGTCTTCGTCTCCTTCACCATCTCTGCCGTGCTCTGGTGGAAGTGAACACTAAAGTGGGATTTATGGATGATACCTGTACAGTGTTTGGGTCTTAGATGAAAGTGACAATGTAGTATGGAACTTGCTTCTGGTTGGGCTCCGGCAAAATGGTCAGGCTCAAAGGGCCATATATATTTCAAGGATTTTATTACCATGGGTCATACATGACTTGATCCTCACATTTTTATGACTATCTTCAATATGTGTTCTGATTTTGGGTGTCCAGCCATTGGTTCCCAAATGCACTGTGCTTTTGCTAAATCAGGTTTTACGCTGGACTCATTTCTAGGAAGCACCATGACTGATGTGTATTGTCATGTTGGAATGATTCTTGATGCTTGCAGTTGTTTTGGATTTATCAACAATAAGAATGACACATTCTTTGACATCTTGATTTTAGGTTTTGCTTCTGGTTCAGATGACAGGAGTACAGTTGGTCTATTCTATGAAATGAGTAAAGGTCTCCTACCTCGTGCAGCCACCCTCAATTGCGTTTCGGATCGTATTCGAATCATTTTCTTTGGATGGAGTCAAGAAGTGCATTCCTCGCATAGTAAAAGCCTTTGGAGAGTCAGATGTAGAATCAGGAAATTCTCTGCTCGAGATATATGCAAAATGTGAAAAGGTTGATGAAGCATTAAAATATTCAAAGTGATGAATGCTGGCAATGAGTTTCATGGGCCAATATGATCCTGGCTTACGCGTTAATAGTATTTTGTCGCATGAACTCTTTGGCAATCATCAGGCCAAGTCACTATACGGGTGTTGCGGCTTGACAAACTTGTTCCCAGACTAGAGTCACTTGGCCAAAGAGTTCAAATGCATGGTTATGCTGTAAATCAGGTATTGATCCCCATCCTTTCGTTGGAACTGCTCTCTTATGCTTTTACGCTGAATGCGGTAGCGCATAGAAGTTGCATCACAAGTTTATAAGAGCATGCTTGAACGGGACGCTGCTTCATGGAGCGCAATAATGAAGGCAAACTCCCATTATGGATTTCCTGCAGAATCTTTGAGACTATTTGTAAGGTACAAAAGGTACTATATTTGTTCTAGCTTAGTATCACTTTATCATGGAAAATGTATTCATGTTTTTTGATGAAAAGCGGATGAGTCACATGTGCATGTTGGTGGTGCCATCGTAGACATGTACTGCAAATGTGGAAGCATTGGTGATGCGCAGAAGAGTTTTAATAAAATGATCAAAACATGGTGTGGTTTCTTGAGCAGCCATGGTTTATCGATACGCCCAACATGGTCTTCGTTTAGAAGCTTTGAGCTTGATTGATATGAGATTAGCAGCGATAATGCCAGTTATGACCTTTCTAAGCATTGTCTGCATGTAGTCATGCTGGTTATGTTAGACAAGGATGGCATTATCTTCAAGCCGTGAAGAGTGGCTATGGTCTAGAGAGAACAATGTTCCATTATGCTTGTGTGGTTGACGTAACAACCTAGCTTATATAGTTTTGAGTTCAGCATGATCGGCTATAAAGTCTTCTAATTCTTAACGCAATAAAACTCTTAAAGGCGACCTTCATTCCACCTTTATATTCTAGTTTAGTACCTACCAACAACATTACATTGTTTACCCAGTATTATTAATGATACTACGCCCGCAGCTAAACATATAAAGTATAGCATAAATTAAAACACGTACAATCAATGTTTAGTTAAACTATGTAAATACCGATTCCATATGATTATTACATAATATAGCATAATTGTAGTCATATATTGTAATAAAAAGAACATAAATATATCATAACGTAATATAATTGAGAGCATGTTATCATAACATATCATAAATCAAGTTAACTTAAAATTAAGTAACTAATTAACTTATTCATGTTTAGTTCATTAAATTAACTTAATACATAATGAGTTTGCATATAATTCGTTGAGAATGACATGGTCACGCCAAACCCAACATTTTAACATAAACCCACGACGATCACATGTGTTGTAATATGCGAAGAACATAAAATTTTTTAACTTCACCATATATAATGGCCTTTACTTAAAGGGGTGTGCACCGTAGTCACCAGAATAATGAAACTACTAAACCAGTCATAAACATATAAAGAATTTGCAATGAAGTCACAATTCTCATGTCTTATCTCCATTGAAAATAGCTAAGTCGTCAGCCTAGTGCCTAAACCTAACCAATAAAAAAATAGAAAAAACATGTCTTATTCATATGCCTTATTTTATTTCTTACATAGCACAAATAATATTTATCATATGTTTTATTTTCGATTGAAAATAATGACCGGCTAATTACACGTCTAAATCCACTAATCATGTAAAATCAGGAATTCAAAACTCCCAAATAATAATTAAATGGATCTGGATATTATGGCAAAATCCTTTTACTCATTTGTAATGTGCACCTTGCCTAAATAATCACATAAGTCTAGTATCATTACCCATTATAGCCTATTAATTATACATGAATGTCATGATATACATGAATAAAATAATTGTAACCATGATTAAAGTAAATATAATTCATATTTTATTCATTCATTTTTACTCTCATCAAGATCAATAAAATTGCATCATGTATCATTTAAATATTTATAATCCAAAAGAACATAAATTGACCCTTCACACATTACTCTTGCATTATTATGATAAATCGGTCATAAATTTACACCACATATGTCATAGGACCTTTATATCATAATGGTATTAATTATTTAGACCAATATTACCATTATAATACATAATTAATATCTTTATTATTAAAAAAATTAATTAACAATTTAATAATAACCAATCACAAGCATGTCTATAATAAAATTAAATAAAGCATACCTTTTTCTTATCCTTAAGACCTTTTTGTAAGGTTTAGGAAGTATTTGGATATGTTTAATATGAATTTTAATGAACAATTAGAAGTCCTATGTTAAATAGAACTTAATTTAAAATTGACAATTTTAACCCTAGAATTCCATCATATTGACTTCTTAATTTACATATCAATTTTGATTCATGATTTTAGCAAATTTTTAATAATCTAAGAATAAAAACTACCAACCCTTTGATTAAATATGAAAAAATCTTAGCTTTTTTCACAATTCCTATTCAACTTATATCTAAATACTGGAGTATAACTTTAAACTAAATTTATATAAAGAATCCATAATCTTCATCATAATTCTTATATATTATCACGAATTCATTGTATTTTAGCATGAAACTAGCATAAAATTATAAACTTTTATACGATCCACCTATAAATTGTTCAAACACACTATACAAAATCATAATTAATGATATGTATGTATAATATACATGAAATTACCATTTAGGTTTCAATTGCTAACCTTTAACCTTGTTTATTTCTCCTAGAACTCAAATCCTAATGTTCGTTCCTTGAAGAACTGAGAAACAATTGATCGAAAACCGCCAAAACTTGAAGAAAAAAATGTTATAAGGCAATTTCTCCACAAACTAACCAAGGAAAAGGCAGAGGGAGAAAATGGACGTCACACAAAGGAGGGAGAAAGAGAAGAATGATATTGAATAGGAAAGGGAGCCTCTCTCATGTCCTTATATATATCCTTACTTGTCCTATATCCAATTGACCACTTTCTTACCCATGTAGGAGAAAATACTAAAGAGCTTCTACCCATTTAATAAATCACTGACCATCTAAGCAACTAAAACTCTAAACAAGACTTACATGATCTAGAATACCCCCTCTAAGACGGACATAGACCGCATCTTTGGCCAAAATTGACCCGTTAGTATAATTTATGCTACCAAGCGTTTGGCCTTGCAACAATTTTTATTTTATCTTAACAAGCACCTTGTTAGCAAAATGGACTTAATTCACATGTGACCATGTCTAACTTATTCAACATATCCTTTCTCTTGCCCACTTAATTTTTAGTTTGTTTCCTTATTCAAACCGATCAAACATTTATGAACAGGTTCTTTAACATCATATTTTGAATAAGAAAATATATACTCCATATCGAATAACCTTATTACTTCCAATGAACCATAAGTTCTGTCAAAACCATTTATCCAAAAGAAATATCTTATCCATATACCACATATTGGATTTTTCTGGTTTATTTATTGACTTGTAAAAAACATATTTCGGTGTGTAGAACTCCCATTCACATGACTCTTTTCGCATTAAAAACTTTAACACATCCAATTTCTTCTCCTAAAATTTCATAGTTTTTGGATACTAAATTCAAGAGAAATGAATTTTTGAAATTGACATGTTTAATCTATCCAATACTCTAAAAATGTTAAAATTGTCCGGTATTACATTTGATCTACTTGGACGATCTGGGCAGCTGATAGAAGCAGAGACATTTATAGAGAATGCTTCGTCCCACTTGAGTAAACAATAAGTTAAGCTCGGCATTTGCTTGTGGTCTTAATTTTATGCATATTCTTTTCCCCCACTTAATAATATTTATGAAACACAGAAAAAAGGCAATTGAGCTTACTTTGCATTGAGCTCGGGACATTGGGAATTTCAGTTACATGATCAATGCTAGATATCGAATGTTTCTATGTACAAGTCCTATAACAGGCTTTAAAATGTTGAGGTAGGGGTGTGCATCCGGTCAATTTAGTTCCAAACCGACCGAACCGAATTAACTGGACCACATTTGGTAGTCAACTTTCAAAACCGAAACCAAACCAAATAAAAATTGAATGAACCAGACTAAAGTTCGGTTTGGTCAATTTGGTTAGTTGATAACTAGATAACTAAATCAATGATAATTTAAAAAACAATAAAGTTATTTAATATTTATTTAAAATTATATCATTTTTTAGTAAAGAAAATCATTTATAAGTAATTATAAGTTTATATCATATTAAAGAAAAATTATATCATAAAACTATTATAGTTTTATGATAATTAATATAAAATATAGATTTTATAATATTTTCTTTAAAAAATTTTGTTATTTTTATTATACCCTTTTTTGTCTGAGGGTGGACTGAAGTGCAATATTATAATTCGGAAGCTATTCGTTAGATTAACTAGCATAAACTTTAGAGAAACAAAACTCGGCCTTCAAGGAAACTTAAGATGGGCACCTTATTAGATTTTCATATAATGAATATTGAATCATGCTGCCATAGAAAGACTCTCAAATTTAAGAGAGCTCATACCATAAGCACTCCAAGCCACGAGAGAGGTAGCACCTCCCCGCAACTAAAAGGGTGACTTTACAAAATGTGGATGATCACTTCGAGCTACACGAAAGCAATACCCCCAATTCATCTAAGAGGTTGAGCTTAAAAGATGCATGATTTGGTTCTTATCCTTAGTTATAACCTTGAAGTTAGGTATACTTATTCTTATGATAATGCTGAACTTAACTCATGTCACACAAGGGTCGTAGTTACCTATTCCACATGCCTGCGGACAGAAATTAAACACACAAGCACTAAAGCCTCAACAAGTGTCAAGGCATCAAACCAAAGTACTTTCATCATCACATAAAGCAATATGACTCATATGCTCCTCCAGTCCATGTTACTCAATCACTCACACACGGCTGCAGCCAAATATGTTTAGTAAACTACGTATGCTCCTCATCTTGTTTCAGCACTTTGAGGTTTACTCACACTACAAATGATTGTTAAAGAGTGCCCCAAAATTAATATGTTGCACAATGATAATAATATTAATAATAAAATAATCCTAAAGACACCCAATTACCTTTAACACATCCATATGCATCATAATCGGTATAAGGCACCGACCCAAATCACCATACAACATAAGACCCTATAGTTCCCAATAGTACATAAATCTCAAATACACATCAATCTCCCAAAATCCATAAGTCCAACACACAACAAGCAAAACACATGGTGTCATTCCTGCCATGAGTCTCTCGGTCTGTCCACCTACTCCAGCCACTAGCATGTGTACTTGCCTACATAGATATAGGAAAATTGCCAATAATCAAAGTCTAAAAATAACTACTCATAGCCAATATTAGCAATTGAGTACCTTAATACCCACAGAGAATTCATAAAACTTTAGAAAGCCCCGCAGGGCTGTAAGCAATGCTCACTTTTTACATAGGCCAGCTCACGTGCACTGAGGAAAATTCATATTCATAGAAGAAGCTTACACCCTCACATCTTCTATACATCATGTGTTGCAGTACTCAAGTGGCTTGGAACAGTTAGGTTAGTGACATAATTCTAGGAAATGCATTACATTCGTAGTAGCCTACATACATTGCATTACCTTAGAGTATAAAAGAGAACTAGTAAAACTCATACAAAGCATACACTCACTATCTTATTTGTGAAATCCGTAAAATCACGCGTACTTATATAATAGGCTTAGGAAGAGACTTATATAATAATTTTTAGATCTTTGGTTTGAAAAACAAGGGGTCTCATCCTTGTAGTTTTATTAAACTACAGAAAACTTGACTAAATGGCCTGACATTAGAGAGATCCACTAAAATGATGTCGACGTTGTTTTACATCTAAAACTCAAGTTAAAACTCGACACTGAGGGATCTAATCAGAGGTGAAGCAAAGGAGAGTCCTACAAACCTGTATGATTTGAGTCCCTCATCCTAACTCGGCAAGCTCACTGCACGTAACCTAGCAAGAAGATGGAACCCGAATTAGACTCGGATTACATCAGCATGCATATTGAGGTAAGGCTTCAACACAATCACAACACATAACATAGTTAACTAACTGGCTTACTTATTTAATTGAGTATTGAATCTCACTAGGTAACTAAATTAGAGTTTAAGGTTACAAGTTCACTTAGTTGGAAAAGTCCAAACTTAGGGTTTAATCAAACGGACATAGCCAAACGATTTCTCAAACAGGTCAAATGGTGTCAAAATAGGTTAAAATTTAGACCAATGGGCCCTGACACTCTAAGAGTTTGGTATCAAATTGACTAAGTGCTAAAGCATCGGCCAACATGGTGAACAAGGCCCACTAAGGTCAATATAAGGTGCTAGAAACAATGTTCTTTGTCCGCACACTAATTTTGTTAATTATCATTCATAGGCTTGGAGACTCTAAATAGGCCTAGGTAAATGGGTATAGTTATCCAATACTATGTGCTTGAATCTTGTAAACATTCAAGTCCAAATTTTAAATATTTGGGCCCAAGTAGACTCAGGAAGGAAAGGTATTGGCTAGGTCATTTTTTGAACTAAGTAGACCTATTGAGCTTGGGAAAATCCAAACACAAGATCTACTGAGCCAAAGTCTCCAAAATTTTTATATGGTCATTACAGGAGGACAAACTCAAGGTGCGAGAAATTTCATGCAATTTCATCACAATTTGGCTAGGGTTTTGGATTTTACATCCGAAGTTAGGGAACTAGGGTTTTACCATGCATTCCTACAAACTCTAGAAAATCGATTACACTAAACCCCCTACCCCTAAAAGTTTTTAATTGGGGCCAATAATTATAGGTTTCTATTACACAATTAGTGAATCAATCCATAATTTTTATAGATTTTATTAACAACATTTAGTTAGAGCACAATTCAATCCATAATTTTAAAGTATAGCATAGCACATGAATAGTATAGCATACACACAATGCACTTAGAGGTTTTGTTCAAGCCCTTAATGAGGTCATTTTAGCATAGTGATTTAGCAAAAACTAGCTAACATCTTACTCTCAGAAACATGCAAAAGATTGCATCCAAATATGACCTAAAACAAGTTGGAAAAATCTAGGAAAGTGGCTGTCAGGCTCCTAAAAATATTAAAGACGCTACCTTTCACCACTTTTGGCTCCCATAAATGCTCATAGCAGCTAATACAGACAACACATGCTTCGATAAACTTGGCTCAACTTCTAAGAGCATAAAAAGACTCAGATCATCAAGGATACCATCTTGTAGGGTGGGATGTGCATTTTATACAGAAAAAGTGCACAACAGTGAGCATACAACAGTCAAAACTGCATAACTATTTTTATACAGTCCAAATGCAGTTGAAACCAAGTTCCAAATGCACCTAAGATAGAGAAATGCATGAATAAAATACCGAAAAAATCAAAACTCAACATAACAATAAGCACACGGGCATAAAAACACGAAAAAATGGGTAAAGTTGAGACCTTTACCTCAACCAATTCCTTAGGGAAAGTCCCTTGAGGTTCTTTATACCTTGAGACCTTCAACCCTAGGGGCTCTCGACGAGCTTGGAAAAACCTAGTAAGGTTTGGAGAGGGTTGGAGAGGAAGAAGACAGACCAAGGGGCAGGGCAGGACGTTAGAGGAAGAAGGGGCAAAGGAGTGAAATATTGGATATATGCCACTTTATAGGCAGAAAACTCGGCCGGCACAAGGGCACTGAGAGGGTGCCTTGCACTGTGCTCTCCCAAGCCGAACTGCAAAAGTCGGGTCAACTCAAGGACTTAAGCATGCTGACTTAGAGCCTTTGCTCTGGCTACAAAGGAAGGGAAATCCGAATTTGGGTGCAAGGGTGATGTGCCAATGCCTATGCACCCTTACCCGAAACCCTAAGTCTCAAAAACTGCATCGTAGGTCGCTCAAGGGCTAGGATCATTTGGAAAAAAGTTCAAACATGCAGCAAAGACCCTAGACTTACAAGGGATATGGTGCTAAACCTAACTAAACTCAACTCAAAAGAAAACCGAAAACAAGAGTCGAGGCAACGTAATGTCCATCATGCTGGTGCCAACCACCAGGGGAAACTAAGGCCGTGGCACATACATACATATTATGCATAAGCCTGTTGCAAAAAAGGCCTCCGCATGCAACTGGATCCGGGGTGCAACCAAATCGAAACTAAAATAGTTGAGTGAAAAGCCCAAGTCTTATAACTTGCCTCACTTAGGAAAATTTCGTCCCCGGAATTCACCTAAGGGGCTACGCAAGCAACAACCATGCACGAAAACATAGAAACATAACATACAACCCAAAATGTAAGGGTGTGCTAGTAGTTTGTGTTGATGCATCTTGTCCTTGGCTAGCAGACATCAGATCATCTGTCTACCAAGCATTATCCCTTTGTAATGGTATCATGCCTACTATCACCAACCCTACCTACCTCTGATATCCTCCTTGGCCTTACCGGCCAAACTATCCGTGTTGTGCCCGCGGCTGCAAGTCACCCCTAAACTACTGCCCCTTGAGGATGAGCCAATTGGTGCAGATAGTAGTGGTAGCTACGAAATTTGGGTGTAACAGGTAAGCCTCTCTCCTGTGGCTGGGGTCCTATGTATTGCTACTGTAGTGGTGGCAGGTACTACTGTTACAGGTACCATCTAGGGCATACAATTGCAGGTATGCCCTATCTTGCCACAAGTGAAGCAAGCACCTGTGATCCTTAGGGAAAACTCCATCATGCTGCTTCTAATAGTCTCCCACATATGGCTGATCATGGGTCTATAATTCCTAAGTTTGCTGGGGAACCCTCTATATCCATTGACCCTCGACTCGGCATACACTGTCACTGCCTGGTCTATCCACCTCCTTCGCTGCTAGAGTACCTCGGATAGTCCTGGCCCCACTGTCTCTGGCTCTGCCTAGTGAACAGACCACTGCCTTCGGTCTGACGGTAGGTGTGACTCCTAGGTGTGCTCACACGCAAGGTCCCTCATTACTACACTCCAGAAAGGTCTTGCATGCAAATGTATCTACAACAAATTTGATACGGATCCTCAGTCTTTGAAACAAACTACCTTGCCCATTCCCTCTTAGCTAGAGAAGCTACTTGGTGCAAACCTCTCCAGGATCAGGAACCTTGTATTGTACTCTGCTACTATCATGCCCTCCTACTGCTACAATGATAGGAACTCCATCATCTTCTTAACCCTAATTATTGCTGAGAAGAAATGGATGTAGAACTATGCTAGGAACTCATCCCATGAAATCAGCTCTAAAGCTCTAGTCCCAAGGGAAAGCAGCATGGGCAAACTCCCACCATATCTTGCCCAAACTCTGCATGGCTTTGGTAGACACGCATACCCTTAGCTCTACGTGACATCCCATGTGTATCAACACTCCTCTAGCCATGTTTATCTACTCCAGAGCAATATCAGGGTCTGTACACCCATAGAATAGTCGTCCACCACTTTTTAAAAACGATCAACATCGCATCTCTCTTTGTCATGGCGATAGGGACCCTAGGCACCTGACCACTCGCCAACTGTAAACTGCACCTCGGTCCGATGGTCTTTGCCTGCCCACTACTAGTTGGTCTTGAAAATGGCACTCCCACTAGCATCCTTGGTGGCGGCATGTCATCCAGCCCCTACTGCTGGTAAACCTACTAGGACAATGCGGGAGCTCTCCTCTCGACGGTGGTGGTGATGGCATTCTCTCGGGATGAGAGATATCAACAAGGTTCTCCACCTCTGTCATCCTCTTCTCCAATCTCGCTATTGCCACTACCATATTGCGAACTATATCCAACAGTCAGCTCAGATCCGGCCACGACTACTATCTAACCTCACGTGCTCGAAGCTGCTGCTCCTCGCGCAACAACCCTAAAAACCTTTGCATGTGATTCTGCCACTTTGTCACACGCGAGGTGAATAGGATCGATCCTAATGCTTGTCGGCACTGGTGGAACACTCCATCTAATTGGTGGCCTACCTTTATGTGGTCCCATCAACCATCTCTACTACCGCGCTCAACTGCCCATTGTCGATCTAGACAACACACAACAAATTAAAAAAAGGAAGGCAAAAGCAACACAAAAAACATACCTACTGGGTAGGCTGTCGATCGGCTCATAGGGGGTACTTAAGCATACCCACAATGGCATAACATACACCCGCACCATAATCATACCATACATTATGACCGCACACATACATCACGCATACGGTAGTTAGCCATCTTAATAGTCTAATAAGTAGGCTCTAATACAAAGTTATAACAACCCCATTTTTTGGTCCAAGAGCGAATTGAAGTACAATGTTATAATTTGAAAGCAATTCGTTAGACCACCACGTACAAACTTTACAGAAATGGATTTCAACCTTCAAAAGGAGGTTTAGGATGGACACCTTATTGGATTTTCATACAATGCATGCTAAATTATATTACCATAGGAAGGCTCTTAAAGTTAAGAGAGCTCCTACCATGAACACTACGAGCCACGAGAAAGGCGGCACCTCCCCTTCAACTAAGAGGGTGATTTTATAAAATGCGGATGATTACTCCGAGGCTATATGAAGGCATCACCCCCAATTCAATTAAGAGGTTTAGCTTGAAAGGATGTGAATTCATGATCCAGCTCTTATACTTAGTTATAACGCTCGAAGTTAGGTATACTTATTCCTATGATGATGTTAAACTTAGCTCGCGTCACACAAGGGCCGTGGTTACCTGTTCCACATACCCAAGAATAGAAATTAAACACGTAGACACAGAAGCATCAACAAGTACCAAGAGGTATCATATCTGAGCATTTGGTCTTCAAGTGGATCCTTCAAGCGATATGGCCCGTATGTCCTCTAGTCCACATTACTCTATCATTCACACATGGCTGCAACCAATATGTTTAGCGTACCTAGTATGCTCCTCATTCGTGTTTCAGAACTTTAAGGCTTCTACTCCCTGAAGACGAATGTTATAATACCCCAAAGTTAATACCTTGCATAATAATAATAATAATAATAATAATAATAATAATAAAGTAATGCTAGGCACACACAATCACCTTTAACACATCCATATGCATCATAACCAATTAGTGCACCAACTCAAATCACCATACAACATAAGGCCCCACAATTCTAAATAATACATAAATGTCAAATACACATCAATCTCCCAAAATACATAACTCCGACAGATGACAAACCAAACACACAGTGCCGTCCCTGCCATGAGCCTTTCGGTCCGTCTAGTTACATTGGCCACTGACATGTGTAATCACTTATATAAATATAAGAAAATCGTGGCAGTCTAAAAATAACTATGGATAACCAATGCTAGCAAATGTGAGTATCTTAATACCTATGAAGAATTCATAAAACTTCATAAAAGCCTCATAGGGCTACAAGCAAGAGATAAATTATTACATAGGCTAGCTCGCACATACAAGAAGCTTAAACTCTCACATCATCCATATATCACCCGCCCTAGTACTTAGGTGGCTTAGAACAGTTAAGTTAGTGCCATAATTTCCAAAAATGTATTGCATTCATAGGACCCTATATATATTGCACAACTTAGAGTATAAAGTGCGTAATAGTATAATTCATATAGTCTGTACTACTCACTCTCTTATTCTTGAAATCCATAAAATCACGCGTACTTATATAACCAACAAAGGAACTCATCTTCGTAGTTTTATTAAACTCCAAAAAACTCAGCTAAATAGGTCGACATCATAGGGATCCTATAAAACTTCGTCCTACGTCAAAAACTTAGTTAAAAGTTGACACTCAAGGAGCCAATTAGAGGTGAAGCAAGGTGAGTCCTACAAGCTTGGATGAGTTAAGCCCCTCATCTTAACTCGGCTAGCTCACTCCATGAAACCTATCAAGAAGATGGAACCTGAATCGTATTACATCAGTACGCACATCAAGGCTAAGCCTCAACACAATTACAACACATAAAACATTTAATTAACTTACTTACCTTCTTAATGGAGTGTTGAACCTCATTAGCTAACTTAATTAGGGTTGAAGGTTATAAGTTCATTTACTTAAAGAAGTTCAAACTTAGTGTCTAATCAAACAGAATTAACCAGAAAATTTTTCAAATGGACCAAACGGTATCCAAATAGGCTAAAATTTGAACGAGCTGCTCCTGACAGTCTTAGGGTTTGGTGTAAAATTTACTAAGTACTGTCCCATGGGACAACATGGTAAACAAGGCCCACTTATGTCGGTCCAAGGTGCTAGAAATAGTGTTCCTAGGAGTGCACCAATTTTGCTAAGTATCGTTCATGGGCTTAGAGACTTCAAACGAGCCTGGGTAAATAAGTATAATTAGCCAACACCGTGGCTTGAATCCTATAAACGTTCAAGTTCAAATTTTAAAGATTTAGGCCTAAGTAGACTCGGGAAGGAAAGGTATTGGCTTGATCATTTCTAAAACTGAAAGACCTATTGTGTAACACCCCAAATCAGGTTCACACTCGTGAACCGAACCGACATGTTACCAGCCCCGGTTAGGTCGGCTAACCCGAACCTAACTCATACGGATCCAATCTCGGCGTCTTAAGATGTAGATACGACTTGTCATGCATGGATAAATTCATAAAACCCTAACATGATACTACATGGATGACGTGCAACTAATTTTCACACCAACACAATTACAATCAAAATTAGTAAAAATTCTAAAACGCAAGGGACAGAATTTCCCCTAAAAATGCAATTAGGGGCCACCCTGTCAAAATAATATATATACAAATATATCGGCATGCATTAACAATCACACAGAATCTCAGTCATAACGTATTCATTCTGAAGCTTGGGTCTCAACCCACTACGCTTCCGCTGCTCAACTCTGATCATATTTTGCATTCTGTTATCGTGTCTTAGCATTTCATTCACATCATATCATCATGCTCAAACATTTAATCATGTCATTCACAATATAATAACATAATAATACAATATTAAACATTCAGAAATCTAACATGTGTGTGCACAAGACCTCATTGCTCCTCCCGTCCAAGCTGGCTCCTCCAACTCGTGATTATTACCTACATATAGTATAAAAACACGTCAGTAACAAGTGTTACTGGTCCGGAAAATAAAATAACTATAACAAACTGGCTATGAGAGCAAACTCTCATATGAAAGAAAACAACATATACTCCACGTGAACACTCTGAAGGGCACTACTGAGGAGCCACTGGGCTGCAGACCCGGTAGCATCCCGAACTTACTGATCTGCTGCTGGTACTATGCCGCTCTCGGCACTTCTTTTTCAGTACTTCTCGTGAAACTTTATCCTAAGCCCTCTCCTTACCTCCATATTTCTCCTGGCCTTGAGCACGAAGGCCGAGTACTCTCAGGCAGTCGCCTTTAGTACCCTTTGAACCACAAGTCCGGACATGCGCTGTACTAAACAGTACCCGTAAACCTCCACGTTCTCCGGGTGTGAGGAACTCAAACGCGGAGTTGTCAGGATCCCTCGGGAATGGAACAGTCCGCTGGCACTAATCCAGAGCCCGCTTTGACTGTCACGGCATCCTCTGCATGGTACGTGCAGTCGATTTCTCCATCTCTCGTCTCACTGAAAACGCGAAAACTACATATATATAGGGCTGGGTAGGGATTTATATAATAGGCCCGAAGGCAACTTGTGGTGGATCTTGTTTTCGAAATCATCCTCGAGGGATCTCATCCTCGAGGGGTTATTAATCCGGAAAACTATTCGATTAAATGGCCCGAGTTAAGTGGGATCCGATAAAGCGCCACTTAACTCGTCCTGGTAGGCATTAAAACAAACATACAATAGAAAAGAGTAAAACAGACGAGTCCTAAACGGACCTGGTAGAAGCTCCAAGCGTGTCATCGCGCCTAGGCGGCGAGCTCCTACTCCGTACCTACACATCAAAACTAAATACTAACGCCCACTAACTAAATGATGCATCAAACTCAATAACATCACACACAATGCAACCACAAGATCATCCATCAAAATAACAATCAGATAATTATAAGAGTAAATAATCCTAACTCAAACTATTCATACCATATTTTATTCTGTTCTTCTAAGTTGCATCGTACTAGATTAACATGCTCATACACAATTCATCTCATTAGATCACTTACTTCATTCGCTAACAATCTCATCATGCACATCTTTACTTTATTCATGGTCAAGACATTAATCATGATAATTAATCAACCCTAGCATGCTATGCTAACAATTATCATCAATTTTAAATAAATCAATCGGAGGTAATTATACCTCACGTTGTCGACAATCGGCGACGGTTAGGGTTCCGTCGCGTGTCTCGAAACTCAAATTCGGCGCTCATCGGCGTCCGAAGCTCGATCGGGCTCGACTGGGTGAGCCCCGCGGAAGATCCGATGAATTCCAGTGAATTCCAGAAATTCCGATTTTCCGGCGGTTTTCCGGCAGCTGCTGGCGGTTTTCCGGCGGCTTCCGATGGTTTTCCGGCGACAATCGCCGGCGGCGTCTACTGGCCGGAAAGTGGTCGTGTTGGGTACCCTCGGAACCGGCTCGGCGAGCCCGACTCATCTACGAGGTCGACGCGGCCAACGGAGGTGGTGGCTCGCCGGAAAATGCATAAGATGGAGCGGCGGCGATGGGTCGCTAGATCCGGCCGGCTAGGCCGGCGATGGCCTCCGCTCCGGTCGGGAAAGGCAGCTGAGGGGTCGAGGACGTCGAGCCGACCACCTGATCGTGGTGGCGACGGTCGGCGGCGGCGCGATCGGCGACGCAAGCGCTGCGTCACCGCGGTGATTCCTCGCGCCGCGGCGGCCAGCTCGTGGCCGGGCCTGGTCGGGGCGGCAGGGCGACGCCGTGGCCGGGCTGGGCGGCGTCGATCGACGGCCAGGCGGCGTCGGCCGTGGCGGCGGTGGCGCGCGAACAGGGGCGGCGCGGCGGCTAGGGTTTGGGCGTGGGGGAGGAAAGGTCGGGGGTGGAGAAGAGATGGTTGGGTGGCAAACTTGTAATTAAGACTTGACTCGTCTCCGGCTCGAGTCAAGTATAATAACTAGGTCGTATTAAATCCTTAAAAAAATTCATAAAAATCGGGAAAAATCCCGTAAAATCAAACAACATCAAAAAAATCATAATGATATGCTCTAGAACTATCAACCCACCCAAAATGCCTGTAACGCGTCCTAACGCGGTAAACGGCCTAAAACTAATTCTACGATCCATTATATATCATAATAAAAAAATGAACTGCATACTCTCATATATTTTGATAACTCATTCTTTTCTGCTGTGTTCATGACGTTATCATCATATACTTGGGTACACATGACCCTCATGGCTCATACACGAGACCGGCGTCGGCTCAGTACACGTGTTCTGAAACTGACTCGACTCGAAAATAACGGTCGAACCGACCAGTTCTAAATATAAAA